>CM042568.1:15446515-15511515 GCA_023630585.1 Cranoglanis bouderius
GCAGTTTGTTTGCCGAAGGGCTGGAGAGCAGTACACAAATGAGTGTCTGCAGGCGAAAGTGAAGCATGGTGGAGGTTCCTTGAAAGTTTGGGGCTGCATTTCTGCAAATGCAGTTGGGGATTTGGTCAGAATTAATGGTCTCCTCAATGCTGAGAAGTACAGGCAGATACGTATCCATTATGCAATACCATCACCGAGGCATCTGATTGGTCCCAAATTTATTCTTCAGCATGACAACAACCCCAAACATACAGCAAAAGTCATTAAGAACTATCTTCAGCGTAAAGAAGAACAAGGAGTCCTGGAAGTGATGGTATGGTTCCCACAGAGCCCTGATCTCTACATCATTGAGTCTGTCTGTGATTACATGTTGAGAGAAAAGCAACTGAGGCTGCCTAAATCCAAAGAAGAACTGTGGTTAGTTATCCAAGATTTTTGGGCCAACCTACCTGCCGAGTTCCTTCAAAAACTGTGTGCAAGTGTACCTAGAAGCATTGATGAATTGATGCTCTTTTGAAGGCAAAGGGTGATCACACCAGATATTCATTTGATATAGATTCTTCTGTTCACACACTTTGTATTTTTGCATTTTGTTAATTGATAAATATAAACTATTAACATGTCTGTTTTTGAAAGCATTCTTACTTGACAGGATTTTATATATATATATATATATATATATATATATATATATATATATATACACACACACACACACACACACGCACACAGTGAGGGAAAAACGTATTTGATCCCCTGTTGATTTTGTATGTTTGCCCACTGACAAAGAAATGATCAGTCTATAATTTTAATGGTAGGTGTATTTTAACAGTGAGAGACAGAATAACAACAAAAAAATCCAGAAAAACGCATTTCAAAAAAGTTATAAATTGATTTACATTTTAATGAGTGAAATAAGTATTTGACCCCTTCGACTTAGTACTTGGTGGCAAAACCCTTGTTGGCAATCACAGAGGTCAGACGTTTCTTGTGGTTGGCCACCAGGTTTGCACACATCTCAGGAGGGATTTTGTCCCACTCCTCTTTGCAGATCCTCTCCAAGTCATTAAGGTCTCGAGGCTGACGTTTGGCAACTCGAACCTTCAGCTCCCTCCACAGATTTACTGACCTGTTGCCAATTAACCTAATTAGTTGCAAAATGTTCCTCCAGCTGTTTCTTTTAGTAACACTTACTTTTCCAGCCTTAATCAAATTCAAAATTACATTATTTTTTCTTAAAATGGTACATTTTCTCAGTTTAAACATATGATATGTTGATATTTTTTCTATGTTCTATTGTGAATAACATATGGGTTTATGAGATTTGCAAATCAGTGCATTCTGTTTTTATTTACATATTACTCAGCGACCCAACTTTTTTGAAATTGGGGTTGTTTTATATACAGGTGCATCTCAGTAAATTAGAATGTCGTGGAAAAGTTCATTTAATTCAGTAATTCAACTCAAATTGTGAAACTCGTGAATTAAATAAATTCAATGCACACAGACTGAAGTAGTTTAAGTCTTTGGTTCTTTTAATTGTGATGATTTTGTCTCACATTTAACAAAAACCCACCAATTCACTATCTCAACAAATTAGAATATGGTGACATGCCAATCAGCTAATCAACTCAAAACACCTGCAAAGGTTTCCTGAGCCTCCAAAATGGTCTCTCAGTTTGGTTCACTAGGCTACACAATCATTGGGAAGACTGCTGATCTGACAGTTGTCCAGAAGACAATCATTGACAACCTTCACAAGGAGGGTAAGCCACAAACATTCATTGCCAAAGAAGCTGGCTGTTTAGAGTGCTGTATCCAAGAATGTTAACAGAAAGTTGAGTGGAAGGAAAACGTATGGAAGAAAAAGATGCACAACCAACCGAGAGAACCGCAGCCTTATGAGGATTGTGAAGCAAAATTGATTCAAGAATTTGAGTGAACTTCACAAGGAATGGACTGAGGCTGGAGTCAAGGCATCAAGAGCCACCACACACAGACATGTCAAGGAATTTGGCTACAGTTGTCGTATTCCTCTTCTTATTCCTCCACTCCTGAACCACAGACAATGTCAGAGGCGTCTTACCTGGGCTAAGGAGAAGAAGAACTGGACTGTTGCCCAGTGGTCCAAAGTCCCCTTTTCAGATGAGAGCAAGTTTTGTATTTCATTTGGAAACCAAGGTCCTAGAGTCTGGAGGAAGGGTGGAGAAGCTCATAGCCCAAGTTGCTTGAAGTCCAGTGTTAAGTTTCCACAGTCTGTGATGATTTGGGGTGCAATGTCATCTGCTGGTGTTGGTCCATTGTGTTTTTTGAAAACCAAAGTCACTGCACCCGTTTACCAAGAAATTTTGGAGCACTTCATGCTTCCTTCTGCTGACCAGCTTTTTGAAGATGCTGATTTCATTTTCCAGCAGGATCTGGCACCTGCCCACACTGCCAAAAGCACCAAAAGTTGGTTAAATGACCATGGTGTTGGTGTGCTTGACTGGCCAGCAAACTCACCAGACCTGAACCCCATAGAGAATCTATGGGGTATTGTCAAGAGGAAAATGAGAAACAAGAGACCAAAAAATGCAGATGAGCTGAAGGCCACTGTCAAAGAAACCTGGGCTTCCATACCACCTCAGCAGTGCCACAAACTGATCACCTCCATGCCACGCCGAATTGAGGCAGCAATTAAAGCAAAAGGAGCCCCTACCAAGTATTGAGTACATGTACAGTAAATGAACATACTTTCCAGAAGGCCAACAATTCACTAAAAATGTTTTTTTATTGGTCTTATGAAGTATTCTAATTTGTTGAGATAGTGAATTGGTGGGTTTTTGTTAAATGTGAGACAAAATCATCACAATTAAAAGAAGCAAAGACTTAAACGACTTCAGTCTGTGTGCATTGAATTTATTTAATACACGAGTTTCACAATTTGAGTTGAATTACTGAAATAAATGAACTTTTCCACGCCATTCTAATTTATTGAGATGCACCTGTGTGTGTGTGTATATATATATATATATATGACACACACACACACACATATACAGTGGGTAAGTGCAACTTATAATATCCAAGTGAAAGATGTAATACCAACATACAAAAGATGCGCAGAAAGGCGCATTTGGCTTCATTATACTGACACGCTCGGTAAACACTTGGTTAGAACAAATTGAAATATGACGACAGCAACAGCAGGATGACGTGACTGAAACGCAAGGACGCCAAGAGTATTTATAAATAGCGGATGTTAGACGTGCATGTAATCAACAACTTAAAATAG
Organism: Cranoglanis bouderius; assembly: GCA_023630585.1. Classification (NCBI taxonomy): domain Eukaryota; kingdom Metazoa; phylum Chordata; class Actinopteri; order Siluriformes; family Cranoglanididae; genus Cranoglanis; species Cranoglanis bouderius. The sequence continues at coordinate 15,449,790 of CM042568.1, forward strand.
AAATGAGGTTTTATTGGAAACTATGAGGAAAATTTATATTAATATTAAAAGCAATTCTTGCAAATTAACTTGCTCTTATAAAGACAACATTAAAAGCATTAAATATACAACTGAGGCCAAAACTTTACATATGAGAACTTTAAGGTATGATGGGCTCTCTCACTTGATATTTTTTCAAACTGTCTAAAGTGTCACTGGTTTAATCATGGCAAACCCTTATGAGTGAAAATTAGAATTAGCTGATGTCTAAGAACATTCATAATAATGTTCTGCATCATACCTGAAAATACAAGTGGAATAAGCAACTACTGCAAAAAGAAAATAATTAAATAACATGAAACTGGAGTTTCTTTGTGCCTTCTCTCCCTAGCTTCTTTACAAAGTGTTGCATTAAAATGACTGCCCCTATTATTTCAGAGCAGTAGTTTCAATGCATTACATTTCATAATGACTAAAAATGGCTTATTACAATAAATGTAAGCTGCTGAGCAGAAATGATATACTTCTGAATGTTACAACTGCTAGGTAGCACCATCTACTTTTTAGCTACCTACCAAACTAGCTAGAATGCTATCAGTCTACAGTCATGAAAAAAAGAAAATACACCCTCCTCCCATTTTCTGTTTTTATTTTTCAGGGCCTAAAGATAACAATTTTGTGGTCCTCACCAACTACAAACAAACAAATGACCTCAGGTAACAACAAAAAAACCTCTTCCCTCCAAAAAGGATATAGCAGCACCACTTAGGTTTGCAAAATTGCATCTGAACAAACCACAACAGTTCTGGAACAATATCCTTTGGACTGATGAGACTAAGCTGGAGAGGTTTGGTAATCATGCACAGCACCATGTTTGTTGAAAACCAAACACAGCATGTCACCACAAACACCTCATACCAACTGTCAAGCATGGTGCTGGTGGGGTAATGATTTGGGCTTATTTTGCAGCCACAGGACTTGGGAAATGTGCAGTCCTTGGACGACTATGAATTCCACTTTATACCAGAATATTCTTGAGGCAAATGTGAGGCCATCTGTCAAGCAGTTAAAACTGGCCCGAAGTTGGGTCATGCAACAGGACAATAATCCAAAGCACAACAGAAAATTGACAGCTGGATGGCTAAAGATGTGTTGGAATGACCAAGTGAAAGTCCAGACCTCAATCCCACTTAGATGCTGTGGTGGGATCTTGAGAGAGCTGTGCATAAATGAATACCCTCAAACATCAATAAACTAAAGAATGATGCAAAGAAGAGTCCACTAATCCCTTGTATACTCACCAGTACTTGGTACATTCCTGCTCAATTTGAGGAGGCCTGGGGTGCATCAGTGATCTGGTTCCCAGCTCCAGGAGGTAACACTGATCCTGGAAATACATGGCTTTCCCGCAGCACCAGCAAACCTGCCCAGGCTGGGGCAACAGCTCTAGTGGTCATGGGATGCTCCCCCTGTGGAGAGAAAGACAGAGAATGGGGAGACATTAGAGAGGCAGGAGAGGAAAAGCAAGGGGGGAAACTGGGTTCAGTTTCAGGGCCCTGGCACCAGAGTTCAGGGAAGCTGGAACCAAGGGATGAGAAGGGAGAGGAGAGATCAAGAGAGAGATAGAGAGAGAAAGACCAGGGATGTTTGGACCAGGGACCACCGCTAAGTGATCCTCGGCCAGCTGCAAAGCTTTGTCCAGGGACACATGCTGAACCCACTCTGGCGTTCCTGTCCTGAGTCGAGTGATGAATTGCTTCAGTACCACCAGCGTGATGATCTTTTCTGCATCCCATCAACCCGTGGCGACAGGAGTCTTTCAGCTGCTGCGAGCAGGGGAAGGGGCGACCAACCTAGGGGAGCTGCAGCGGTAGCTGAAACATCGGCAATGCTCCTCATGTGCAGGACCACCCTCTTGATACTGGAATACTCCAGCTACATCCATGGCTGCAGATGCTGGGCAGCAAGCTGGGTTTCTCCAGCAAGGGGATAGCAAGGGGAGGAGTTGCAGGGCCCATTCCTCTTCCTCCACATAGCTGCTGCATGTTCGAAAAGTTCCAAGAATGCCTCTGGATCATCTGTGGAAGCCAAAGAATAATCTCAAAAAGATCAGAGACACAAAACATCAGGGGCTTAAGCCCCCAAGCCTCTCCTAGTGACATCCCTGCATACACCTGGACTAAAGACATTCAATCTCAGTTTTTCACAACTCCACGCATGTCTTTTGGCAAGTCAGTTAGGAATTCTACTTTGTTCACATCAGAGGTAATTTTAAAACAGCAGATTAAAGACAGAATTATTTCATCTTCAAATTCAGTATATCTGAATTCCAGTGGGTCAAAGGTTCGCAAACACCAGGTTTACTGACTGTCGTAATTGGGGGTGCACCTGTGACTGTAAAAGGGCCTACGTTTAGGGACAACAAAGGTACTGGTGAAGGAGTTGGAGGCATCAGGTACCAAAGTATGTACATCCACTATTAAGCGTGTGGCATATTGTAGGCATGTCCTCTGTATTGAGTAAAAAGGATGGGGCTTTTAATCTCAAGAACACCCTCCCAACTGTGAATCATGGTGGTGGAAGCATCAAGCTGTAGAGGTGTTTTGCTGGAAAAGAGACTGGTGCACTTCAGAAAATAGATGGTATCATGAGGAAGGAGGATTATCAAGACATCAGCCAGAAAGTTAAAACTTGATCATAACTCGGCCTTCTAGCAGCACAATGATCTTAAGCATACCAAAGTTGTAACAAAAGACTTAAGGACAACAAAGGGAAAATATTAGAATGCCCATCATAAAGCCCTGACCTGATCCCAAAGAAAATTTGTGAACTGAAGTAAAAAGCATGTCTGAGCAAGGAGACCCACAAATTCTCTGCAAAGTATTGGGAGAAGCTTGCGGAAGCCTACCCCGAACATTTGATTCAAGTTCAAGCAATTAATTACCAAGCTGTATGTAAACTTTTGACCCACTAAACAAAATCTGCTATAGAAAATAAAAACTGAAATATTTTGGTCTCAGATATTATATTAAAAAGGGAATAAAGTAGATCCCCTAATTGACTTCATACAGGAAATGTACAGTACCATGAAATGTGTGGAAAATACTTTTCTCAGTGGACTAGGTTAGTGTAAAACTTTACCTTTTATTATCTTTGTTTATTTTATATGAAAAAACACTGGGTTGCCTAATTTAAATAATTTTAGGGTGCACAGAGTTTAATACATACACTTATCAGCCACTTTATTAGATTGGAAAAGACCAGGCAATGTTTGTCCAATCTGCAACTTCACCAGTTTTGGTGAGCCTGTGCCCACTGTAGTCTCAGATTCCTGTTCTTGGGTGACAAGAGTGGAACCCAATGTGGTTTTCTGTTATGTAGCTCATCCACCTCAAGGTTTGACCTGTTGTGTGTTCCTTAGATGCTTTTCGGTTCCATGTTTACATGGAACAATTGAATTGGCAGCAATTCAGCTGCCCATTCATGTGGCATATCTCCTGTTTTACCACATTCCAACGGTGGATTATTAGATTCAGATTTTATGACTGTGGAGGCTACTGAACTCATTGTCATGTTCATGGAACCAGTATGAGATGACCTGTGCTTTGTGCACATTTTTGTTCTGAATTAGTTTGGTAATTCCTCTATGACCTCTCTCATCAACATGGCGCTCACTGGATGTTTTTGTTTTTCACACTACACATTCTGTATAAACTCTAGACTGTTTTAAGTGAAAAAAGTGTATGTGTGTGTGTGTGTGTGGGGGGGGGGATCAGCAGTTTCTGAAATATTGAGATCAGTCCATCTTTCATCCACAACTATGTCACTGTCAATGTCACTAGGATCACATTTTTCCCCATTATGATATTTCATGTAAATATTAACTGAAATTCCCAACCTGTATCTGCATTATTTTATGCATTACACTGCTGCTACAGTTACAATCAAACTTATTCAACCCCCATTGCAAATCAGGTTTATTGTCAAAATTTACAGACTTCCAGCTGTTTGCAATGAACAAATCAAACAAAAGCAATTGAAATAGTCCAACACAACACTACAAGTGGTTTCCCCAAATTCAACTGAAAATGCAGCTTATAATGACTTGTCCAGTTTCAAAATTATTCAACCCCCTGAAAAGAATCCCTCACAACAGCACAAGTATGCAAAACAGGTGTTGTCTCAAGCACCCGTGATGCAACTAATCAATGGCTTCATTAGTTGCACCAGGTGTGCTTGAGCTGGAACACATGAAATACCTGAACTGGCTAGGGGCAGAAAATACATGAAATACCTGGACGGGGCAGAAAAAGGAAGCTATCAACGGGTGCAACCAGATTTCTGAGAAGGCAGGTTGTGAAAAACCCTCAAGTGACTGCAAAAGACCTGCAGCAAGACTTGGTGGCAACAGGCACTGAGGTTTCAGTGAGCACAGTATGGCACGTACTAAAAGAAGAAGGTTTCTATGCCAGAACAAGACGTACACCACTACTGACCCAAAAGCATAAGAAAAGTCGGCTCAAAATCATATAAATAAGCCACAGAAGGTTTGGGATTCTGTTCTGTGGATCGATGAAACAAAACTGGAACTTTTCGGCACGATGGATCAGCGGTATGTCTGGAGAAAGAAGAATGAAGAAAGAACACTCTGTCCACAGTCAAGCATGGTGGTGGCTCGGTGATGCTCTGGGGCTGCTTTGCATCCTCTGGCACTGGAAACCTGCAGCGTGTGGAAGGCAAGATGGATTCATTGAAGTATCAGGAAATCCTAGGAGAAAACGTCATGCTGTCTGTGAGGAAGCTGAAGCTTGGGCGTCATTGGACCTTTCAACAGGACAATGATCCCAAGCATACCTCAAATTCCACCAAGGCTTGGTTGCAGAAGAAGTCCTGGAAGATTCTACAGCCGTGGCCAAAAGTTTTGAGAATGACACAAATATTGATTTTCACAAAGTCTACTGCTTCAGCGTTTTTAGATCTTTTTGTCAGATGTTACTAACTGTTACTGAAGTATAATCACAAGCATTTCATAAGTGTCAATGGCTTTTATTGACAATTACATGAAGTTTATGCAAAGAGTCAATATTTGCAGTGTTGACCCTTCTTTTCAAGACATCTGCAATTCACCCTGGCATGCTGTCAATCAACTTCTGGGCCACATCCTGACTGATGGCAGCCCATTCTTGCATAATCAATGCTTGGAGTTTGTCAGACTTTGTGGGTTTTTGTTTGTCCACCCGCCTCTTGAGGATTGACCACAAATTCTCAATGGGATTAAGGTCTGGGGAGTTTCCTGGCCATGGACCCAAAATGTCGATGTTTTGTTCCCCGAGCCACTTCGTTATCACTTTTGCCTTGTGGCAAGGTGCCCCATCATGCTGGAAAAGGCATTGTTCATCACCAAACTGTTCTTGGATGGTTGGGAGAAGTTGCTCTCTGAGGATGTTTTTGTACCATTCTTTATTCATGGCTGTGTTCTTAGGTAAAATTGTGAGTGAGCCCACTCCCTTGGCTGAGAAGCAACCCCACACATGAGTGGTCTCAGGATGCTTTACTGTTGGCATGACACAGAACTGATGGTAGCGCTCACCTTTTGTTCTCCGGACAAGCTTTTTTCCAGATGCCCCAAACAATCGGAAAGGGGATTCATCAGAGAAAATGACATTACCCCAGTCCTCAGCAGTCCAATCCCTGTACTTTTTGCAGAATAGCAGTCTGTCCCTGATGTTTTTCCTGGAGAGAAATGGCTTCTTTGCTGCCCTTCTTGACACCAGGCCATCCTCCAAAAGTCTTCGCCTTACTGTGCGTGCAGACGCACTCACACCTGCCTGCTGCCATTCCTGAGCAAGCTCTGCACTGGTGGTGCCCCGATCCCGCAGCTGAATCAACTTTAGGAGACGGTCCTGGCGCTTGCTGGACTTTCTTGGGCGCCCTGAAGCCTTCTTCACAACAGTTGAACCTCTCTCCTTGAAGGTCTTGATGATCCGATAAATGGTTGATTTAGGTGCAATCTTACTAGCAGCAATATCCTTGCCTGTGAATCCCTTTTTGTGCAAAGCAATGATGGCTGCACGTGTTTCCTTGCAGGTAACCATAGTTAACAGAGGAAGAACAATAATTTCAAGCACCACCCTCCTTTTAAAGCTTCCAGTCTGTTATTCTAACTCAATCAGCATGACAGAGTGATCTCCAGCCTTGTCCTCATTAACACTCTCACCTGTGTTAACGAGAGAATCACTGACATGATGTCAGCTGGTCCTTTTGTGGAAGGGCTGAAATGCAGTGGACATGTTTTTTTGGGATTAAGTTCATTTTCATGGCAAAGAGGGACTTTGAAATTAATTGCAATTCATCTGATCACTCTTCATAACATTCTGGAGTATATGCAAATTGCCATCATAAAAACTGAAGCAGTAGACTTTGTGAAAATTAATATTTGTGTCATTCTCAAAACTTTTGGCCACGGCTGTACAGTGGCCATCACAGTCACCTGACTTGAACCCCATAGAAAATCTCTGGTGGGATTTGAAGAAGATGGTTGCAGCACGCAAAAAAATATTACTGAACTGTAGGCCATTGTTCATGAGGAATGGGCTAAGATTCCTCAGGAACACTGCCAGAAGCTGGTGTCTGGCTATGCATCTCGTTTACAGCAGGTCATAACAACAAAAGGGTGCTCTACTAAGTACTAAAGATGATACCCATGAAGGGGTTGAATAATTTTGAAACTGGAGAAGTCATTATAAGTTGCATTTTCAATTGAATTTGGGGAAACCACTTGAAACATTCGTTGTGTTGAACTATTTCAATTGCTTTTGTTTGATTTGTTCATTGCAAACAGCTGAAAGTCTGTAAATCTTGACAATAAAGCTGATTTGCAATGGGGGTTGAATAATTTTGATTGCAACTTTACATGATTAACTGAATGGATAACTGCATGATTGAGCACACACATTGAGCAACTATTACATAAGTTCTTTTATAACTCTCAGATGTGTTCTTATTGTAACCTGGTGCTCTTCCAGTACTATGTTCTTATCCTCCTTGCCTTCCACATTATGGAGGTTTGTCTCTGGTGTTCTCCTGGGGCCTTCTGACTGGAATCTGGTTTTCCATACGCATATTGCTCTTACCCTGAGGAGAAATGTTCCTCAGCTTTTGTCTGTGTGTGAGCTACTGAAAGTAACAAATCTAATATCATTCTGTAGCTAACCACTTTGAAGTCCCCTATTCTTTACTGGCAGACTACATTTGGCCCAAATAAAGCCTTAGTACTACCTGGCCACTTTGCCAAGAATTCTTAGGGCAGCTGTAGATGGGATTCAAGAGGTCTGTATAAGGATGAGGCATATTTGCAGTGGCACAAAAACATTTTTTAATGCCAGGTATCTCAACTTCCTGTTAAAGTTTTTATTCTAGCTGTGTGCATGGCATTTCAGCAGTGTGTCACTGAATACACCAGTGGCACAGCCCTGTCAAGGCAAAATTTCTGTGTCTTTCTCCTAAACCCCACCAAGTAGGGTCCTTTATTGTCAGTGGTGGCTGGTGGCATAATAATAATAATAATAATCATCATCATCATCATCATCTCCAAGTTGCTCTGGATAAGGGCATTTGTTAAGTGCTGTAAATGTATACCTCACCATAGACACCCTAGCCTAGGCAAATGAGCTCAAAATATATAAGTATCTTGAGCTTATAGGTCTAAATAGCAAGTTTGTTTTTTAGTACAAGTGATCCAAATCAAGATGAATTTTGATTCAACAAATTGCCTGAGGTCTGACTAAGTTCCATGTCCGTATGATTGTCTTTCTTCCCCATCAACGCTTAGCAGAGACTCAGCAGAATAATAAAAAAATAAAATCCTAACAATTTCAGTAAGGTTTCCAAGAATGTCATGCTTGAATGCCTAATGTTCCAAACAAATACAACAGGTTTCTAATACCTTGCTTAAATAAATAAACAAGAATAAGGGGAAGAATAACTCATCCTGCACATTTTGCTGGGTAAAATTAAAGCAGATCTGTTATGTGACACTTGTCTAAAAGGGCTTCAGACTTCAAACCGGATGAGCTGTTACTTACTAATGCAGATCTAAACCAGAGAGCCAAGACACCTGGGATGCATAAACGTGTCATACACACTCTTGCTGGATCTATATTTTTGTCACACAAACTGCTATTCAGTGTTTGTGTGCGCGTGTGCGTGTGTCAGAGAGAGACAGAGAGCGAGACCCCTTCCAGGTGAGAAAGCAAAAAATATTATATAAATGTTATGTAGTATTATACAAAAAATATACACTACAAGACATGCAACTACAAAGATGATGAAATTAAAAGCTTAAAAGCATAATATATAATATGGTCATGAATTACCAGGCCATTAATACAGTATATCCGAGAATTCAGACTCTCTGGGTATTTTCAATAAAGGAGATGCAGGAAGAAATAGCCAAGCTGACCCTACCTGTAAATTTACAGCTGTAGTGAATGATTTTGAGAAACTATGTTAAGAATATCAGCATCCTGAACAGGCTACAAATTGAAATAAATAGATCAAAATGTTGTATAGTAAGTTTGTTTATTTAATTTTGTGAACAATCAACAGAGAACACAGGCATACTATTCATCGTGTTAAAAATAAATGCAACAAAAAGAAAACGACCAGACTTATGTTTGCATCAACATTTTTAAGAAGTCCTGACTAATGGAATGGACACTTGTTGCGCATGTGTGTTTACATCATCCCTCCAGTTTGACAGAATCCAAAACACTTTTGGCCTCCTTGTATTCCTCAGACTCTTCCAGCTCTACCCCCATTTCCTGGAACACAAAGGAATGGCAAACAAACAACAGACATAATTCACCAATTAATTTATATCATATAGCATCATCATAAGATTCAGATTCTTCTTATCGAGAGAACCAATTCTTCAGATTCTATCAGAAAATCATAAATATACTCCAATTCAGGGCAGTCTACCTTAATAGCCTTGCACCAATCCTTTCTCTTCCTCCCCCAAATCTCAATCTAGTACTCTTCCTGAATTTCTGAGGTCTGTTTTCTCCAAACCTAACAACATTTGGTCCATGACAGGAATGCGCCGACGTTAAATTTTCATGTCAACTGCATAACCTTTTTCCTCATAGATTACAGAGGTGTTTGCTCTGTTGCCATGCTTCAGACAGTCACCTTTTCTGAAGTATCCCTGCCCTTATGTGCTGGCTGACAGGTGGAAATAAAAGTAAAATTGCAATTAGACTGGAATGCCTTCTCAAATCTATTCAGCTACAAAATTGGTGCAGTAGAGAGGTTATTTAATGGCAGAGAGAGTATACACTATCGTTCCTTAAATTTGTATCTTTATTGTGATGTTTCTTTAATAATGCAATTTTAAATGTATAATGCAATAATGCAATTTATCGAATTTTTTTTACCCTTATAATTTATGCACTCTAGTATTATTCATTGCCATTTTACACCTCACATTAAATTGAATTAATTAACAGCTCAGCATTGGTATGACATTAATTAACCTCATTTTACAGCAATGGGTTATATAATGTCTTAGAAACACTGAAGCGTTGCTTATTTACTAAAAAATATTTGTGGGCTTTTATCCCCGTTTTCATCTTTTATGCAAAAGACACCATGAGCAAAGCTGGAGGCTTAGCAAAAACACCCACCATGTTGAAGAAAGAAAACAATAACTGCCATTATGCACATCCCATTGGGCTAACTGTCCAACTGTTCTGGAATATGGATTGTTTGAAGAGCTTTCTCTATTTGGCCTGTGGGGCTCTACAACACAGTATTACTACAGATGTCTCTTAATACAGATGTGTTTTTATAAATAGTACAGGTATTGTGTCTTTATTTTAGAATAAATCTAAAAACATACTATTCTGATCACTAGTCAGATGTATGTAATTTCAGCAACAAAAAAGTATTTCTCAAATACTATTCTCTTCAGATTTTGGAAAATTCACTCAGGTGACTGATTTGGTCATCAAAGAGAGGAAGGAGTGGTTTGTTCATGCTCACCAACAGCTGCTGCAGATCAGCATGAGCCATGGCTAAACGGCGGTGACAGTCTGGAATCATCATTCTTGACTCCTGCAACACCTCCATCTGTTACACATGCAGACACCTTGGTTATTATCAGACACACATCAAAGCAAAACTTTCTCTGCATACATTTCAGATATGAGAGAGATTGCTCTCATAACACAACCTGGGTCATTCTGCTAAAGAAGAGTGTGTGTGTGTGTGTGTGTGTGTGTGTGTGTGTGTGTGTGTATGTGTTAAATTCCGTTTGTAGTTTGTCTGAAGCCACTATTTTTCCTCATTTCAAATCCTGGCAGTGTGCAAGCCTATTAGCCTATGCAGCATTATCCCAAGATATAGTTTATGGAATTTACGGCTGTTGTAACCCATCTACCTAAAGGTTCGGCATGTTGTATATTCCGAGTGCTCCTCTGCTCACCAAGGTTGTAAAAAATTGAGTTACTGTGACCTTCCTGTCACCTCGAATCAGTCTGGCCATTCTCCTCTGACCTCCATCAACAACAATGCATTTCCGGTCAGAGAACTGCTGCTCACTGAATATTTTTTGTTTTTCACACTATTCTGTATAAACTCTAGAGAATGGTGTGTGTGAAAATTTCCAAAGGAAGGTGTGTAAAAATACGCAAACCTGCCTGTCTGGTACCAACAACCATGCTATGATCAAAGTCACTCAGATCAGTTTTCCCCACGCACTTATGTTTAATGTGAACATCACCTGAAGCTCTTGACCTGTATCTGCATGATTTTATGCATTGCACTGCTGCCATATGATTGGCTGATTGGATAATTCCATGAATGGGGAGGGGTACAGGTGGTCAGCTGTAATAGCCCATAATAACCCATAATGACAAAGCAAAAACAAGATTTTAGACATTTTAAAATTTCATTTAGATAACTATTCACACACTTTATTCAGTACTTTGTAGAAGCAACTTTAACAGCAATTGCATCTTCAAGTCTTCTTGGATAAGTCTCTACAAGCTTTGCACATCTGCATTTGAACGGTTTCTCCAATTCTTCCTGGCAGATCCTCTCAAGTTCAAATCAAATTGGATAGGAAGTGTCTGTGAATTGACTTCAGGTCTCTTGACAGATAGGTCTATGGGGTTCAAGTTTGCACTTTGGCTGGGCCACTCAATGACATTCAGAGTCTTGCCCCAGACAACTCTGTATTCCATCAATTCGATCTAGTCTCCCCATGTCGGCTGCTGGTTGCAGGTCTAAGCAAAAAATCCCACCCTGACTACAACTCCTAAAAATCACACAAAATGACTTGAAACTGGGGAAAAATGTTCAGCCATAGCAAAAGGTAGATTTTACTTCTTTTTCCTCATTCATTTCAGGACAGAAAAGTTAACAGTGGAGAACACTCCTGAGATAATATATAAAGTGGCTTGGAAAAGTATTCAACCCTCCTGGAATTGATCAGATTGGTCTGAATAACAAATGATAAATACACATTTTATAATAATAATCATTATTTATATGAATTTATCAAAACGAGTAATTTTACTGCAAAATAATGTTCTCCTACAGTGACTTATTTAAATTCAAAATTATTGGTCAGCAAATATTTTAACAAAAATCAAAAACTGAAAAGAACAGTTGAAGCTAAAAGTTTACATACGCCTATAGGCTAAAGACATTAAAACTCAATTTTTGCAGCTCCCTATCCTATGGGGTTCTCCCATGTTTTATCTGCTCTGTACTGTACAGTCTTGTTTTTAAGTCAGAGATAAATCATACTTTATTTGATTATTTGATATTTTAATGAGTATGGTATATATGTACAATATTTAATTTGTTCCTCATACTTGCTGTATACACTTGTCAACTTCATAGCATTAAAAAGGGAGACACAAAATGTAAATTTTCCTTTTTGCCAAGACCATTTTCTTCCCTCACAAAATCACAATAAAAGGAGAATTTCCTGTGGAGGGGAGGGGGCATAGTTTTTTTTTTTTGTTTTTTTTTTAAACCCTTCATCTTTCCATGTGCATTTTAAATGTGCATCCAACACTGTTTTATTTATGTCAATCAATTAATGTCAACTGTTTTATTTTTGGACTGATCAGTTCCTATTTATCCAAGAATCTTGACAGTAGGCATCTGAAAAAACCTACAGAACTTCACCTTTAACCCACTAAAGGAAAATACTCTATCATTAAAAATAGTCCTTTTAATAGGCAACTAAAATTTTGTTTCAAAAGCCAATACTGAACACCATGCTAAATTCCATTTATCCGACACATTTGAAGCTAAAAGTTTACATACACCTATAGGCTAAAGACACTGAAACTCAATTTCAACTCCACACATTTCACCTTTCCTGCTAACACAACACATATCCACAAGCTCATTTGTCCAGATAAAACTGGTGTAATGTTTGTTTGTTTTTTTTTTTAAGTTTTAAGTCTGGCTGACCGTTATGTGCTCCACGTGAACAAGCTCTGTGTTAATTTGCTGTTGATTTTGTATTTTGCATTTACCTGTTTCTTGATTACATACTCGTCCCCTGCCTCTGCTTTCAGGCGCTCAACTTTCTCCTCTTGCTGTTTTGCCTCCTTTATATACAACACCTCTTCCTTAGCCAGCCTACAAAACACAAAAAGAAAACAAGAGGTCATGTGACAGCAGGAACCTAACCACAATGGAAGGCTACATATTTAATCAATCAGTGTGTTGCTAGATTTATTGAGATTTCTAGCCACCCAGTCAGCCCAACATGTAGCAAACATTGTTGGGCTTGCCAACTAGATTCAGCCAGATTGCTATATGGGGTACCAACTCCTGTTGAAGATGCTAGGATTGACATCACCAGCTGGAACAATAGTTCCCTTGAAACTGAAAGAAAATTTCAGTAAGCTGGGCCCAAAATACCAAAAACATAGATGTGTCCTCATTTCAGCAAGCCCCTTCAGAGAGAGATAGTCACCACACATGCCTCCCTTACACAGTGAAGGGCAGTATGGTGACAGGGGCCCAGGGGGCGGCTTGGCGGTGCTGGATTTGAACTCACTACCTTCCAGTAACTAGTCCAACACCTTAACCACTGAGCTACCACTACACCACAGGGCAGCTGAACACACTTGGAAGAAAGCATTAACTGCCCTCTTCTTCATACATGAGCTCACAATGATGATGCCTACAATTGGTTAGTGTTACTGTGTGTTCATCAGAGCAACACCATCCCTTCCACACCAGCCAGCATGGCCAAATTTGATCTCTTGGATTCCTGGACTTGAATGGCTGTGTTATCATCACTATTGAACTAGTAATCTCCCAGAGATAGTGTGAACAGCTTTCTGTTACCCCACTCAGGAGTCCCTATTACAATTTTTCTGAAAGGGACAAGGCACCTCCACCATTCACCAATGATTACCTAAGAGCCTGCCATAGGATCTCACCATTGTGGTCCCTTAAGACCTCTCCTTGAGAGACCATGCAACATGTCAAACTGTACAGAGTGTCTCCAAAAACTGCTTTTTTACAGATCACGTCACCAAAAAGAGAGGAACAGCTGCATGCTTTGGTAATATGTATACTTTGCATGACTTTGTGGCAGAACCTGGGTTTTCAAATCTCAAATTAAACCAAAATACTGAACACTAGTATGCGAACCCCAAGTAATAAATTAATGTGTCAGATATGTCTAGGAATGGTTATGCACATCAGTAGGTATACATGGTGCAATAAAATCCCAAACATTTATTTTTTAAATCAGTGACATTACCAGTATTGGCAAAAGAAGAAAGAAACAAACATCAACCATGGTTGAAACTAGCTATAAGGAAAGTTTTTGAAGGTAGTTTTTGAAAGGCGGCAGCTGATCTGCTTTAGTTACAATATAGACACCAGAAATTTTTTTGGGGAAAAAAAAAGCTCTGTAAGAAGTAGTGATGTCTTAAATTTTGAGGCTGATAAAAAGCTGTTTCAAAATGTAGACAAACTAAATGGTACATTCTTGCAAAGAGCCCTTTGTAACTGTAACTGTGTTCCTTAAATATGAAGTCAACTCATTGTCATTTTAAGAAATATGAATATAAAGTCCAGAAAAAGTGCTAAGAAATTGTGAAGTCAACAGGTTACTTAGGCTTCTTGTAAAACAAAATATTTAACTTAATAAAATTAAAATGTCTAACTGGAGTCAGAGCAGTTTATAGAAGAATGGAAGCATAACATAATGGAGGATAAAATTCAAAGTATACATTCATCAGCCTGATATATTAACTATGACACAACTATTTCTGCAAAGTGGACCTCACTAAAATTCTGTTCCTAGTTACAGCCCTAAGATCAACCATAAGCAAACAAGAAATTTTCATCAACACTGATGGTACTCAAATAATAATAGAAACCTTTGATGGCTATATTCAATTTAGGGCTGGGCAGAATGACGGTATATACCGTTACCGCGGAATAAAATGTCTACCGTTACAGATTTTTCTATTCCGTGTATACCACGGAATGTAAATAAGTGGGCGTGGTTAACTTTGCGCTCCTGCGCTCCTGCATGTGAGAACGATCAAGAAGCTGTACATAAGAGTAGTTGTGAGAGGAAAAACATGGAGAAAGATCAGTACGCTGGTGAAGAAGTCCCACAAACCAATACTGAGCAGGAGGAGGAACTTGTTATGAAAAGAGGCGCGAAATCAGTGGTATGGACATGGTTCGGGTTTACAAAATCTGACAAAGAGCAGAAAAATGTTATTTGCAAACTGTGTCGCGCAAATGTTCCCACTAGCAGCGGTAGCACAAGTAACCTGTTTTATCATCTTAAAATTAATTGATGTCAACGCATACAATTGATTTACAGTTGATTTACCAGAATGACTATTTTTTTACGTGATATACAGTATCTCACAAAAGTGAGTACATCCCTCACATTTTTGTAAATATTTTATTATATCTTTTCATGGGACAACACTGACGAAATGACACTTTGCTGCAATGTAAAGTAGTGAGTGTAGAGCTTGTATAACAGTGTACATTTGCTGTCCCCTCAAAATAACTCAACACACAGCCATTAATGTCTAAACCGCTGGCAACAAAAGTGAGTACACCCCTAAGTGAAAATGTCCAAATTGGGCCCGATTAGCCATTTTCCCTCCCCGGTGTCATGTGACTCGTTAGTGTTACAAGGTCTCAGGTGTGAATGGGGAGCAGGTGTGTTAAGTTTGTTGTTATCGTTCTCACACTCTCTCATACTGGTCACTGGAAGTTCAACATGGCACCTCATGGCAAAGAACTCTCTGAGGATCTGAAGAAAAGAATTGGTGCTCTACATAAAGATGGCCTAGGCTATAAGAAGATTGCCAACACCCTGAAACTGAGCTGCAGCACGGTGGCCAAGACCATACAGCAGTTTAACAGGACAGGTTCCACTCAGAACAGGCCTCGCCATGGTCGACCAAAGAAGTTGAGTGCACGTGCTCAGCATCATATCCAGAGGTTGGCTTTGCAGAATAAACGTATGAGTGCTGCCAGCATTGCTGCAGAGGTTGAAGGGGTGGGGGGACAGCCTGTCAGTGCTCAGACCATACGTCGCACACCGCATCAAATTGGTCTGCATGGCTGTCGTCCCAGAAGGAAGCCTCTTCTAAAGATGATGCACAAGAAAGCCCGCAAACAGTTTGCTGAAGACAAGCAGACTAAGGATATGGATTACTGGAACCATGTCCTGTGGTCTGATGAGACCAAGATAAACTTATTTGGTTCAGATGGTGTCAAGTGTGTGTGGTGGCAAACAGGTGAGGAGTACAAAGACAAGTGTGTCTTGCCTACAGTCAAGCATGGTGGTGGGAGTGTCATGGTCTGGGGCTGCATGAGTGCTGCCGGCACTGGGGAGTGTACTGTGACATGTACTGTGACATACTGAAGCAGAGCATGATCCCCTCCCTTCGGAAACTGGGCCACAGGGCAGTATTCAAACATGATAACGACCCCAAACACACCTCCAAGACGACCACTGCCTTGCTAAAGAAGCTGAGGGTAAAGGTGATGGACTGGCCAAGCATGTCTCCAGACCTAAACCCTATTGAGCATCTGTGGGGCATCCTCAAACGGAAGGTGGAGGAGCGTAAGGTCTCTAACATCCACCAGCTTTGTGATGTCGTCATGGAGGAGTGGAAGAGGACTCCAGTGGCAACCTGTGAAGCTCTGGTGAACTCCATGCCCAACAGGGTTAAGGCAGTGCTGGAAAATAATGGTGGCCACATAAAATATTGACACTTTGGGCCCAATTTGAACATTTTCACTTAGGGGTGTACTCACTTTTGTTGCCAGCGGTTTAGACATTAATGGCTGTGTGCCGAGTTATTTTGAGGGGACAGCAAATGTACACTGTTATACAAGCTGTACACTCACTACTTTACATTGTAGCAAAGTGTCATTTCTTCAGTGTTGTCCCATGAAAAGATATAATAAAATATTTACAAAAATGTGAGGGGTGTACTCACTTTTGTGAGATACTGTATATCGTTACCATGAAATAAAATTACTCATTCCGTGAAATAGATTTTTGGTCATACCGCCTACCACCCCTAATTCAATTCAATTCAATTTTATTTGTATAGCGCTTTTAACAATAGACATCGTCACAAAGCAGCTTTACAGAGATACATAAATTTTGGATCTAAATTTTAAATCAATAAATTTATCCCCAATGAGCAAGCCAGTGGCGACGGTGGAAAAACTCCCTGAGACGACATGAGAAAGAAACCTTGAGAGGAACCAGACTCAAAAGGGAACCCATCCTCATCTGGGCGACACCGGATAGTGTAATTATAAGTAAATCCCTTCTATAACTGTATGATACATGATATAAAGTGCAACTGTGTAGTCAGGAGATTCATCACAGTCTCAAAATGAAGTCTATCTTGCTGAAATCATGAACTCTCCACCGATGGAGACCCGAGCGCAAAGTCTGTTTGTGAATTGCTTGTGGAGGCTGTCCATATGGGCCCAACCTCGGCAATAGCGAGCGACCCCCAGCGATGAGAACCCCAGAAGCAGGGCACCAGGATGGGCCAGGTCGTTTCAGAGAGCAGAACGGGTCGGGCCCATTGCCATCCCAGGAGCAACACGCGTAGAACTTGTGATGTGATGATTTGATGTTGGTATCATCCAAAATCTTCGCAGGCGTTGGCGTCATCTGGAATCTTCTTAGAGGCTGGTTCTGAACTGGAGCCGGCACGTTCACTGATTACCTCGGGATGGGCATCCCCGAGGTAGGAATAGGAAACAGATGGAAAAGGATTAGCGTGGCTGCTGTTCATTGTATGTCAGGCAGAGATGACCATGTGCATTTGTTATCATTTTATCAACGATGACAGAAGTGCAAGGTCATGAGATGCGGTTAGGTGAATGCTAGGCCAAAGAAATGTGTCTTTAATCTGGGTTTAAACTGAGAGTGTGTGTCTGAACCCCAAACATTATCAGGAAGGCTATTCCAGAGTTTAGGAGCTATATGTCAAAAAGCTCTACCTCCTTTAGTAGACTTTGATATCTTCGGTATTATCAGAAATCCAGAGTTTTGCGACCTTAAAGAGTGTGATGGATTGTAACGTGATAGAAGATTGGTTAAATATAAAGGGGCTTGGCCGTTTAGGGCTTTATAGGTGAGTAGCAGTATTTTATAATCGATACGGAACTTAACAGGTAACCAGTGTAGAGATGATAAAATTGGGGTAATATGTTGATATTTTCATGATCTGGTAAGCACTCTTGCAGCTGCATTTTGGTCTAACTATATGGAGAATTCAAACAATTTTCAAAAGAACTTATTGACCTGTTAATGAATATGTACATGCATGTTATTAAATGATCTATGTTATTTCAAACACACCAACAACACATCCTTGATTTGAAAAGCAGGTAAAGACTCCAATTATGTTGGCTTATGTTATTAATCACAGATTTAAAGATACTTGTGAAGGTACTTGCCATTTTTGGAATGTCATTTTAGTCGAAATAAAATGAAGATGCCTATGATATAAATACTAAAATGAATAAATGTAGCAATAAACACAAAAGTCAATAATTCAATAATAATTACTGAGCTCATCATAGTATTTCATGATACTCATTTTTACAATAATGTCACATTTCAGTTCATTTTTATTTCATAACAGGTTTTATTCTAAAATGCCTTTAAAAAAAAAAAAACAAAAAAAAAACTATTATTTCATAACTTCCTTTCATAATGAGAGTTTTATTTCATAATATTGTATTCAGTCAGTCAACACCATTGCTGCTGAACCTATTCAGTGATTGGCTAATCCTTTGTTATTGATTATTTTGCCTGGAGTGGGCAGTACATTTTTAGCACAAGATTACCTGTAAGCAAAGTTGGATGGCAATGCTATGGTAGCTTTCATGCAGATGGAACCACATGGAAGACCTCCATGTGCTCAGAAATGTGATGCTTTCGTTAGCTGATCAAATTGACAGACATGATTTAACAGCTGATGCTATTTTGATCCGCATTTGTTAGAAACATTCTGGCACAGTGGCAGCTGGTTTAAATGTGCTAGCAAGGCTAAGCCCACCATTGCTTTAAAAATATGATTTTATTTTTGCCATCCACATGGGATTATGGGTCATAATAAAAATTCACAGAATGGTATGAGACATTTGTCAGTTTGAAACATTTGTATGAATCTTGTGTCAGAAACATCATCAGTTGACTCAGTTGCAGGTGTAATGAACAAAAAGAAAGAGGATAATTTAAACTTTCATCCTTTTTCCCTAAAATGTGTTTGGGGAAAAACTAAAAGTTGATAGCACACATTGTCCAATCAAAGTACGATTTACAGAAAAGGACAGACAAAATAACCTAAATGTAGTGTCTTTGTTTGAATGAAAGGGTTTGAGCTTTTCTGTCTACCATGTTTGGTATATAAAGGAAACAGAAGCCAGTTACAGACCTGAAACACTAAAAATAATATAAATCACCAATGCAGTTCCTTATCCTATGGGGAGCTCCCATGTTTTATCTGGTCTGTACTGTACTGTATTGTCTTAAAACACACACACACACACACACACACACACACACACACACACACACACACACACACACACACACACACAAACACACACACCCTAATTTGGACTAAGTCAGGTGGCAAATATGGCAAACAGACCACTTTTACTTGACTGTTACTGAAAACGGGTATTAGGAACACTGAAATTTTAATTATTTATCAATTTCAGCCAAATGAACGAAAATCGGCAAATAAATTCAGGAGGCAGTAGCTGTAATGGAATTTGAAAATATCACTATTGATAATGATTCAAGCTAATGGGCTTTTTCTGTCTGTCGAATGATGCCACTTGTCTGGAATGATGTGGCGTAGCTGTTTTCGTGTGTGGGGGTATGTGAGGTTCTTTTCTATAAATCAGACCTTCAAATGCTGCTGATCAGCCTGCATCACGTACTGTTATATTTTACATCAATTACACCAGATCACTCCATCAGCACACACTTCTTTAATACTCAACATATGCTCAGATAATATGGTGGGTGTTTCCAGGCACTATGACAACAGTCAATTGGTTAAATTATCATTAAAGCCAGCAACAATGACATTGTTCATTTCAAAAGGTAAGAGACATACTTTAAAAAAAAAAATATTATTAACATATGTAGCACATTGTGTAATGTTATATGCAAAACCAATGAACACTGAACAATGCTGATCATTTCAACCCCTAAACACAATTAGTCCCTGCTGGGGCTTATCTTGACCAGAAACCAGAAACCATTCAGATGGGGGGTGAAGAAAAGAACAGAATGAAGGGATATAGGGATGGATTAGGGGACTTTCGTGAAGGCAAAAGGTGCTGAATAATTCCCATAAAGCTGAAGGACAAGCTAATGGAAGTGCCATGCTCATGTTAAATTCTTATGGTGGAGCTCAACTTCTTTACAATGGCACTGTCAGTGCAGGCTTTCTGTGCCATAATAGAAAATCGGATTGTACTGGAAAATCAAGGGGGAAAAAAAGGAATCAGAGGTGACACACATTCCACTGCCTTTAATGCTGTAGATTTGAGGTGCCAGTGCCCAGACAAACAGCAAATTACAGTTGTCATTTTATTAAACTCCATCTACTGAGCTAGGCCCAGAAATGAGCAGCTGGCTTGCAACAGTATAACACACAAACACTAAAAACAAGACTTATGTTTCAAGATAAGAAAGAAACACCATCAAGATAAAAGATAAAGGGACATTAGCAGAGGAAGCAGTAGTGTTAAGAGTGTAATTTTTTAAATCATTATTTTGCATTTTGTCTGTTTCTTGAATTGTAAATTGTAAAAATAAATAAATAAAAACACCTTGGGTTTCAGAAAGGTAATCAGATAATAATAATAATAATAATAATAATCATTATTATTATTTATAAAATACCAACAGTATATATTTTGAAAAAATTAAATTCCCAAATTGTACCTGATCCCAAAGGAGGTTTACCAATCCTGCCCACTGCTGGAGTTATGGCTATGTCTTTAGGATGATTTTATTGACCACCGGAGACAGGTCAAGACTGCAGGCAGGCCATGCTAGCACCCACACTCTCTGCTTATGCAACCCTGCACTTGTAATCCGGGCAGAATGTGGTTTGGTGTTGTCAGCATATGTTGCTCCAATATATATATATATATATATATATATCTCTTTCTGCATTAATGGTGCCCTCACAGATGTGCAAGGGAACTGACACCCCCATACCATGACAGACGCTGACTTTAGGACGTGACGCTGATAACAGCTTGGATGGTCCTTTTCCTCTTTGTCCCGGAGAACATGGTGGCCGTTTTGTCCAAAAACTATTTGAAATGTCGACTTGTCGGACCACAAAACACGATTGCACTGTGCTACTGTCCATCTCAGATGAGACCGAGCCCAGAGAAGTGGGCGGCGCTTCTGGACAGTGTTGATGTATGGCTTCTGCTTTGCATAGTAAAGCCTTAACTTGCATCTGTGGATGCAGCGGCAAAGGTTTACCAAAGTATTCCCGAGTCCATGTCAGGATATCCATTACAGACTGAATGCTCGTTCACACCGAGACGTTTTTTCAGCATGTTAAATGGTCCGTTTAACACTCTGCATCTAAATCAATGGCTGTCAATGGGAGTGTTCACACCCACGCATAAAACGAGTGACGTCAAAGCGTCAAATTTTTTTAAATGTCTCGAGGCTCTTTTTTTTTTTTTTTTCCTGACGCGATGCGTTAAAAACTGGCCAACCAATGAGATTCACGCTTTTGTTCACGTCCCCGGAGCCGCTGAAGTTACATAAAAAACATGACTTGGTGGCGCTCAAGCACAAAATTGTCTTGCCGAGCACACGTCAATACCTGAAGATGATGATGATGATGATGATGATGAAGAGACAACACTGAAACTAGTGATGGGAATTCTGGTTATTTTTAGTCAACTAGATTATTTGGCTCAGCTCAGCAATAAAAGCAGGCTCTTTCGGCTCCCAAATGGCTCTTCATTTAGTACCACTTCTGGCTTTTATAATTCAGCCAGATTTATCAAGATTTTGACATGTGTGTGCACATATATCGCTTAAGTTATTTAATGTAATTATACTAAACCTTATAATTTTACATTATGTTTGGCATAAAACCTTAAATAATGTAAAAACATCAAACACTATTGCACACATGTATTGAACGTTTTATTTATATTAAACTATTCAAAACACAAACCATTCCAAACAAATCACACACATTGCACTGTTGGATGTACAATTCTAATATGGCTGTGAAGGTTGTTAGTAGACCCTGCTCCATCTTTACCTTACAAATTCCACATTCTGCCTTTATGTTGTTTATATTATTAAAATGCATGTATTAAATGTATTAAAATGGAGAATGTTATCACACGTGATTGGTCGCACGCACATATACGTCAACACAACATTCAGTCAGTGCATCCTATCATTCTGTCTTGCATTAATTTACAAAAAAATGAAATCGGCTCTCAGACGGCAGGTGACTCCCATCGGTCACTTAAAGGAGCTGACTCACAAAGCCCACTTGTTTGCGAATGACCCATCAATAACTGAAATGCAAGCGTATATTCTAAGTAATCCATTTAATTCTTTCAGTCTTGCTTTCTATACTAAATAGCATTGTTTGTTTCTTTGTCTCATCCCTGCAAATGTTTCACATCTCTGCTCAATGATAATGCGCTGATTGATAGTCCATTGTATTTATTTTGCACCTGGCATATATTCGTATTCTTGACCTCTTATTCAAATAGCTAAGTGCCCCATTATTGTGTCGTTGTATTATCATATCGACCACAAAAAAGACTATTCATAGTCAACACTATCAATTTGCAGGAACATATTTCACATACTTATGGGAAGACCCAAATTATTTTATTTTTTAAACCTAATTTCTGACATTTTTTGGGCACAACAATGTTAGAAATTAGATTTAAAAAATAAAATATATTGTTGCAGTGGCCAAATCACCAAATACCTTACATTACCTTACAGTGATTTAACTTTGATAGACCATGTTATATCAAAAATATTATATATCAGTTGCTATAGTGAGTGCTAGTGCTTATAGATATTATGTATGAATTGACGAAAAAAACCTGACACTTGGAGGCAATAGATATGATACAATTTCTCTGTGAACTTGAATAAAATTGAAAGTAAAGGGAAAACAATATGAGAAAAAATATATACAATAAGCTGTTTTCAAAATCGGGAAATTATGATAAATATAATTATATATTATATAAATTATAATTCATCACACAAATTAACAGTATTGTTTCTCCAGACCATGGTTCACATGGTCATACTGCCAAGCAACTAGGGTTGTCACGGTACTAAAATTTCAGTAGTCGGTACCAATACCAGTAAAATCCACGGTACCAATTTCGGTAACAAAGCAAAACACAAAAACATGCTAATTGAACAACACACTATTTTATTAATAAAGTTAAATATCAATATAAAATGTAGCCTATTTAAAAAAAAAACAATGCCATTATGTATACTTCAAGTATTTCAAAGTGTTTCAAAGTTTTTTTTCCCCACAAGTAATTAAAAGGTATAAAAATAAATAAACAAAAAAAATTGCAAGCATGCAAAACACAAAATATGCCACAATTGAACAACACACACTTCTTATTTATAAAGTTAAATATTAAAATAAATTAAAACAAATGTATATGTATATTTCAAGTATTTCTGAAAAATGCTTTACGTTTTGGCCTTAGGTTTTTTCCCTTTAAGTAAATAATAACTAAATAAATTACAAGCAAAAAAATACAAACTATGTAAAAAAAAGTTTCTGAAATGAAACACTTGCCGCTCGTTAGGCATGTTTACACAGAGACTTTTACATTGAAGTGTTGAAAGTGAACTGGAGTTATAACAGAGAAAACATGAAAGATTAGGCACATCTGCTATATACAGTGGGTATAGAAAAGAATCACCCCCTTTAAAATAATCACATTTTGTTGCTTTTCAGCCTGAAATGAACACAGTTTTTGTTTTATCCAGCTGTATTTACTCAGTGCAACTTATAACATCCAAGTGAAATATATAACACCAACATGTCAGAAAAAAATACAAAAACAATCACTGAATTGGAAAAAGGATCACCCCCCTCCTAAAAATGACTTGTAAACTCAATAAGGTGTAGCTAATCACCTTCTCAATGGCACACAAAGCCATTTGACTTTCAACTGTGATCAGCTGTGGTCATTCTGATTAGCTCAGCATGAAAAGAGCTTTCCTGGAGCATTTTGTAGCGCTAGTGAACAATCAACTATGGGTGGCAAGGCACTGTCAAAAGATCTCTGAGATAAAGCTGTGGACAGGCTTGGATGTTATAAGTTGCACTGAGTAAATACAGCTGGATAAAACAAAAACTGTGTCTTCATTTCAGGCTGAAAAGCAACAAAATGTGATTATTTTAAAGGGGGTGATTCTTTTCTATACCCACTGAAATGACTCAGCAATAGTCTGTGGGTATTTATTGATGTAAATATGTGTTTTGGACTAAATATTTTTACTTAATTGGATCGTTTGGACCTTTGCCAGTTTAACGACTGTTTTTGTCGGGATGTTATGGATCAGTGGACTAATATGAGGCTTCATAGGTGAGTTGCCTTAGTTTTGTAAGTGTTGGTTTATATCAATCAAAGCACAAGAATCTTAGCTTTCCAAAGATATATAGCATGAGTACGTACGTAAACACAGCAGCTGTGTACATAGCATAGATTTACACTTAAAAACGCGGCGGTCCAGCAGCGGGTCGTGGATGTTTTTAAAAGAATTAAATGGTCAATAAGGACACATATTAGCGTTACACGCGCGTATGCTAACAATTAAGTAAGCAAAAACGAGGATGTTCTTTGCAATCCTACACTTGAATTAAACTATGCTACAACATCCATAATGCAACTGCTACCATAATTGCACGGTGCACCTATGAAAAGTTCCCAACTGACTACCTGTCAGACAGCACATCAGTATTAACGGCACTTGTAAAATCTGGTACTGTCAACTTTTTTTTTAGTACCGACTTGGTACCGAAGTACCGGTACTTTTGACAATCCTACAAGCAACTTCTCCTGCTGGCGAGTTAAAGTAGTCTTTGTACCGCTGCTGCTTGCAAAATCCATTTTCTGTTAGCCAGTTACCCAGACACATACTGGGGGTGCTTCTCATTTCTTATTTGTGCATCCCCAGTTTCTCTCCTCACTTCCTTTCCTTGCATCTTAGCTCCACCCCCTTAGGATGTGAGGGAAGAATGTGGGGATGAGATGTGAAGAGAGAGGAATCAAAGCAAGTCAAATGGAATATCCTCGCTCTCTCAAGCGTCCCTTCAAAGCGACGTCAATTAATGATGACTGTGCTCAGCTGGATTACCTCACTGTGCTTCAGGGATCTGCTGTTATGCTTTTTTTTTTTGATGTGCCATTATGTTGTTGGAGTTTGGTTAATAACATTCTTAATCAAGCAAAATGCACTGATAGTATGTGAAATGTCTGGGTTATTCAACAATGAATTAATGAATACATAAATTATCGCATCTTTTGTGCAACTTTGCATATTCAAACATGCAAGAATCAATTAATTACAATACTCATTGTAAGTATATTATTTAATTATATCTCTCACAAAAGTTCCATCACATCATCAAAGGACTTTTTGTTTGAGATTGTGGCAGATGTAAAGGAGAAGGGGAATTTATATGTGCGTCAGGTTTTTCAGCAAGAAACACTTCCGCATAGGATACACCTGTGTATCCTCGCTCCTAGCTCCTCTGGAAGCTTCCTCACTCCTCGTTCCTCGCCTCCTCGCAGTGCAATGAGAGAATTGAGATGTCCTTCAAGATGGTTGATGTCGATCGATTTCCGGGTCATGGGCTGGAGGACGGAGGAGCGAGGAAACAAGGAAGCATCAATTTGAGTATCGAGAAGTACCCTGGCTCTCGTCTTCTTCTCAGTGATAAGCAGGTGTCAGAAACAAAGTTGTGCAGTGCCACCTTGTGTATCGGGGTATGTCTGCTTTTCAATAAGTGCCATCTACTGTCAGGGAGTGAATTTGCACTTTCATTCAGCACGTTGCTCGTATTTAATGCATGGGTGTGAACGCAAAAAAAAAACGCATTGAAAAACGGACTGTTTAACATGCTGAAAAAATTGTCCCTGTGTGAACGAGCCTTCATGGTTTTTAAGACAGTGACGTCTGAGGGATTGGAGATCACACACATTCAGAAGTGGTTTTCAGCCTTGCCCTTTACGCACTGAGATTTGACCAGATACATTGAATATTTTAAATCCTACCAATTTGACTTTGGGGAATGTTGTTCTCAAAGTGTTGGATTATTCTGTTGGCAGATTGGTGAGCCTCGACCCATCCTTGCTCTTGAAGGACTAGGCCTTTTTTGGAGGCTCCTTATATACTATAATTAGACGATTACCTCACACCTGTTTCACATCACCTTCTTATTTCAACTGGTTCCATCGCTATTAGTCCTAAATTACCCCTGTCCCAACTTCTTTGGAATGTGTTGCATGCATCAATTTCAAAATAAATGTTTATCTTCAAAAAACTATGCAGTTGATTAGGTAAAACATCAAATACCTTGTCTTTATATGTTTTTTGCCCAATATGTGGGCTTTCCCCAAATGTTGGAGGCACATTGTTGATTGTCTAGTAGGCATGAGACAGAATACCGTTATCTCAAATATCGCAATACAAAATTCTGATGAGACAAATTTGCGGCTCATCCTGTGTATTGTGATAGTTCCATTTAATATTTGTTGTGAGCTCTTCTTACACACTAGACAGCAGCAACTGATGTAGCAGCATACAGAAAAAGAAGTTTGCTAGTCTGACTCTAACTGGTTCAAAGCATGCTTACTTACTGAGTTATGGCACATGAAACACAAGGCCCATGGGAAATATCCATCCCGCATCCTTGTTTCATTTGGCCCACATGAACTTAAAAATAAATAAATAAATAAGTAAATAAATAAATAAAAATTTTAAAAACCTAAAACAGTCTGTAGTACACTACTGCTCAACTTTTCACACAATACAGAAATTCACGGCAGATCTGCAGCATAGCCATCCAAAGGTAGTTACTGTAAATGGCCATACAAACATGCACTCTGGTGTCTACCGTGGCTGACTTGACCACAGCCTGAATCGTGGGTTAAAACTGATAAGTGTGATGTGCTCATGCATTTCAGGTGGATGTCAAACAAGGAATGAGGGCACAAATTTGTTATTTTAATCACTTAAGGCAATCTACTGCCAAACAATCTTTCTATGTTAATAGCGTTACCACATAATACATTTATGACACTGAAAAAGATTAAAATAACATGTTAATAATAGGTGGAAATTACAGCTTATATTATAAATCCTGATCTACTTTTCTTACAATACAATATTGCAATGGATCAATTTGTCATCATTAAAAAATAAATGTAATGAATGCAATATTTTATTTGTGTCAATTTAGTCTCATGTCAACATCATCTCGTGAAGCCTGTATCAGGATAAGTCCCTTATCTCGTGCCTATTGTCTTTGCATGCTGTAGCATCACAATTTCCCTTTACTGGAACTTAAGTGCCTAACCCAAACCTTTTCCAGCATGACAATGCCCCTGAGCACAAAGTGAGGTACATAAAGACATGGTTTGTCAAGGTTGGTTTGGAAGCACTCAAGAGGCCTGCACAGAGCCCTGACGTCAACCCCAGTGAACACCTTTGGAATGAATTGGAACACTGACTGCATACCAGGCTTCCTTGCCCGACATCAGTGCCTAGGGGGCATGGCCAGACATACCGTGGATATAACAAGTCTACACATCCCTGTTAAAATGGCAGGTCTTTGTGATGTAAAAAAAAATGAAACCAAGATAAATCATGTCAGAACCTTTTCTAACTTGACTGTGAAATTGCAATATATAAATTAAAGTGAAAAACTCTAAGAATCATTTTAGGGAGGGGGAACGAAGTCAACCAGTTTGGCACATTGACATTTTGCCATTCTTCCTTGCAAAAGCATTCCAACGCTGTTAAATTGGCTGGGCATCTTCAGGTCACCAGAGATTTTTGATTGGATTTAGATCTGGCTGGGCCATTCCGAAACCTTAATCTTGTTTTGGTGAAGCTGTTACTTTTGTTGGAGGTGTGCGGGCATATATATATATATATATATATATATTTTGTGCAAATTCAAAATTAAAACAAAATTAAATGTTACAGAAAAATGTTTGTATGTCATTAAAGAAAGCAGCATATTACGTAAGAGACACTTTTCAGACAGTAAACACAATGAAGGCTGCTGGGTTTTGCTGCAAAAATAAGAAGCGAGTGCGAAAGTCAAAGTCTCCAGAAGAACTGTGTCTGGTTTTCTTTTTCTGTCACACCAAATATTGACTTTGTTTAATTTACTACTGTTTACTGCTCTTTATGATATTTTTTTTAAATGTAGAAACATTTAATTTCATTATTTTGAAGGCATCTTTGCTCTACAGCATTTCTTTGCATGTGCCTAAAACTTTTGCACAGTGCTGTGTGTGTGTGTGTGTGTGTATTGGACAAACAGTTGTGTTTGTCCAATATTAATATTGTATATGTTGTCCAATATTGTCCGAATTAATCGAAAAAATTTTCGGACGATTAATCGATTATGAAAATAATTGTTAGCTGCAGCCCCATTTATGTATAATTTGATTTTCCAATCACATAAATAATTAATGTTGTTTTAATCCAGTAGCAGGTTATACATTATAACATTTATAATTAATTTAATGAACAAATCTGACCAGTAGTCATTAATTAAAGATAAATATAGTATGTGTAATTCCATGTATATTATCTACAATAGAGTGCTACAGGGATCACATATTTTTGTAGGCCAACCCAGAAGTTAGCATCCCCCTGGTTCCCTCGACAAAAATCCAATAGAATTTCTCCACTGGCTTTTAGAGTATTACAGAAAATAAGCTCTGTGACCAACAAAGGTTTATGATTCTTACACTTTTTGTTCATCAAGATAATCTTCACAAGCGAACACAACTTTTATGAATTTCGAAGCCTAAATACAATCGTCAGAAGTAAAAAAGCTAAAGGTAGGCTATAAACTAACTACACCACGGTCAACGTCACCACCACTAAACTTCTGGTAGAATTTTAAAAAATAAAAAATAAAAAAAAAATTGGAAAATACTATGAATTGACAAATCTACAAGTTGGAATGTTGTGTTGGAATAGCTTGCAAGAATGCGAATATAAACACAATGAGGCTGTAGTGGATGAGTTTTCCTGTTCGTGTTTAGCGGGCACTAGCCTACAAATAGCCTAGCCTACAAATCTCAGGAGCCATCTCCAGGCATGTCACCCAGCCGCGTTTTTTAAAATTTTATTTAATATTTAGATTTTTAGTATGTCTATTATTATTATTATTATTATAATATAGTGATATAAATTTCACTCTCACCGCTGTGGTACAAATCTGCCACCGTCACAGCGCTACATGCAGCTATCACTTGTAGCCAAAAACAGTGGTGAATGGTATTATATTTATATTGTCACTGATGCATTTATCACAATAAATACCAAAACTATATCACAATATTTTCTAAGTCCATATCGCCCATCCCTATCACAGACCTCATTTCAGGCATTTAACCAAAAACCAATTCAAAAAACCCATTGACTTCGGGACGATGGAACTGGAAGTGCTATTGCTGATAGCATATCGGCCAATGCTGATAATTAAAAAATGACAAATGTCAGCCAATATACTGGCAATATGTCGGTCAACCACTACAAAGCATGATACTGCCATCTCCATGCTTCACCGTGGAGATGGTGTTCTTTTGGTGATGTGCTGTGCCAAACATTTCTATTCTTATTCTGGTCAAAAAGTTCGGTCAGACTATAACGCAATTAGGGCGGTGACCATGACAACCGCACTACCGCGGTGGTAGTTTGCGATGGTGGAATGCGGTAGTGTAACATCACACACCAGGTTAATGTTTCTGCTTCAGAGGGCACTATGACAAGTACAAAGTACAACATTTTGTATACAAGTGTAATAATAATAATAACAGTTGCAGATTTTATATCAATACACAAATTACGTAATCATAATGAAACGCCTTATATGGTTTTGTCTGTTAGTTTGGCACAGTAAAATCCAGTTAGGTGAATTCTGCAATTTCATTTCGGGTTCTGCCACTGCAATGGATATTGTTGGGAAACCAAATGTTACATCGGCGATCTGGGAACATTTCGGACTCGTGCCTAACGAGAGAGGTGAACGAATCAATTTGGATGAAGCCATACGTCGGCTCTGTGGAAAAAAATAAGTGTCAAACGGACAAACACTAGCCTACAAATCTCAGGAGCCATCTCCAGGCGTGTCACCTAGCTGTGTTTTTTAAATTTTATTTAATATTTAGATTTTTAACATATTATTTAGGTTACCGTTCTACTGGTATTTCTTTCAAAGTTTTACAGGCTTGTGGTATACTACATTTGTAAAAGAAATAAAGTATTTGTCAGAGAAACATGCGAATGGGTTCTTCTCTTTATTTATCCACTTCTTCTCCTTCTCCCTTTGCAGGTCAATCACAATAATGTATCCCACAGCGCCCTCAGGCGGTTTCTCATTGCAACAACACGACACAACAAGGCTGTATGGAGTTGTTTCACTGACAGAAGTGCTAAAATAAACACCCACGTTTTGTTACTAAATCGATATCTGAGCCTCATTTAATTTTTTTAATATTTAGGTTTTTATTTAATTTTAGCATATAAAATTTATATAATATCTATCTATCTATAATATATATCTATCT
Organism: Cranoglanis bouderius; assembly: GCA_023630585.1. Taxonomy (NCBI): domain Eukaryota; kingdom Metazoa; phylum Chordata; class Actinopteri; order Siluriformes; family Cranoglanididae; genus Cranoglanis; species Cranoglanis bouderius. The sequence continues at coordinate 15,480,213 of CM042568.1, forward strand.
ATCTATCTATCTATATCTATCTATATCTATCTATTATATATATATAAATTATATTCATTATATAATATATTATATAGTGATATAAATTTCACTATCAGGAGAACACTGAACAACAGTGGTATGCATGACAGGGTTGCAAGGAGAAAGCCGCTCTTTTACAAAAAGAACATTGCTGCCCGTCTGCAGTTTGCTAAACATCACGTGAACAATTCAGAAGGCTAATGGAAAAATGTCTTGTGGCCGGATGAGACCAAAAGAGATCTTTTTGGTTTAAATGAGGAGTGTTATGTTTGGAGAAAGGAAAACACTGCATTCCAGCATAAGAACCTTGTTGTTGATGTTTCACCACATGTGAAACATGGTAGTGGTAGTATCATTGTTTGGGCCTGTTTAGCTGCATTTGGGCCAGGACAGCTTGTCATCATTGATGGAACAAGGACTTCTGAAAAATACCAGTGAATTCTAAAGGAAAATGTCAGGACATCTGTCCATGAACTGAATCTCAAGAGAAAGTGGGTCATGCAGCAAGACAACGACCCCAAGCACAAAACCCCCAAGTTGTTCTAAAAAAGAATGGTTAAAGAGCTGAAGCTGTTCTGTACTGAGGAACGGGCTAAAATTCCTCCAGGCCGATGTGCAGGACTGATCAACAGTTATCGGCAACATTTAGATGCAATTATTGCTGCACAAGGGGGTCAACACCAGATACTGAAAGTAAAGGTTCACATACTTTTGTCACTCACAGATATGTCATATTGGATCATTTCCCTCAATAAATAAATGATCAAGTATAATATTTTTGTCTCATTTGTTTAATTGGGTTCTTGCTGTCTACTTTTAAGATGTGTGAAAATCTGATGATGTCTTAGGTCATATTTATACAGAAATGTAGAAAATTCTCACAAACTTTCAAGCACCACTGTAGATGTTCATGGTCGTCATCATCATCATCATCTTACCAAGCCAAAATATAATAAACTAGACTTAACAGACCTCATTAAACTACTCACACATGAACACACTACTGCAAATATCCCTTGAATGAAATGTAAGGCTATAACATCAAGTGTATTTCACTCACCAAGCAGGAGTTCTCAGGTGTTTTTGTTTTCAATCCTTGTTCATCAATTTGCTGTTATGAAAGGCATCACTGCTTTTGTATGCAGCATTATACCATGTGTTTTCTGTTTTGAGTAAAACTTTCAGTATTGCTTTTTTGACCTCTTTTGCTGCCTTGATCATTCAAAGGTCTGTCTTTGAAAAAGAGAGCATGGCTGTAGTTTGTATTGGTCACGGTCACATAAATTGGGGCAAAACAAACATTAAACTTTCCTTTCCCAGAGTTTAGTCTGATGGCTGCACAAGAAGTCCAAGTTCTAATTGAAATCTGTCGATCTCCTTTGCATTTACACATGGAGAGTGAAAAGAAAGACCAGAAAGAGACAACACAGGCTGAGTTTTACCAAAGTCCTAGTAACTTTGTGTCCACTCAGCCCACAAAGCCTTACATCACTCACCCAGGGCCAAAGTAAGTACTAATGGAACAAAACTACACCAAGGGACAGGCAAGTATTTCCACTCTCTCCATTACTTTTCGCTTAGGGCCAGATCATAAATTTGTTTAATAATATCAGATTATTCTATAAAATGTAATAAATCAGCCATAACTCAACTATATGTGGACAGCTTAAAAGCTAGAATGACACACTGTAGTACAATCTATTTCAGGATATATAAAATAGACCAAAAAAAAAAAAAAAAAAAGAAGAAAGGGAAAAAAAAAGGGCAGGAACGAAAAAAGATTAAATAGTCCAAACTGTAGTAGCTATATATAGCTTCTAGCACTAACTAGTTAAACACAAATTAAATAATGCACTAATCAGTGTGAAAACTGGTTGCTTGGTTTAAATGTTACATGCTAGGATTCACTGGCAAATTAGAAAATCCAACTGACTATATTAGCTACATACACCATACATAGGTACCAATGATCTCTGCTACTTTCTTTATTTTTCTCCAAAAGGTTCTAAGATTTTCTTCTGTTATTGGACATCTAACAGTAAATGGGAACCATAGGACTAAACTATTGGACTAAACTGGGTATTGGATTCATGTCAGACCACACATGCTATAGGATTGGGCTGAGGAATCATTCAACCCAGTCATTTGGATTTGCATTTACACAGAATTGAGAAAATCTCAATTCAAGTTTTGCTTGCTGTCACTTGTCCATGAAGCTGCGGCTCCATGTTGAGCATGTGCATAGAAAATGAACGGACAACAATCTTTTTGTTGCTTGCTGGTATGAATGAAGGGTTATAGATATTCAAACATTTAACAAAACATATTTCAGCAGTAGGTACATGCCTCATCAACTGATCAGTGTCATGTAAAAGCTAGTTCACATGACTGGACTCTACTGTAAACCAGTTCAAATAGATAAGCAAAAAGATAAAATATCCAAAAACCTAAGAGGACTAGAGGCCCTAATTTTTTGTAGATACCTCCTGGTAACTCAATTATCTTCCCTCATCAAATGGATTAATGCTACTTCCATACATCTTTAGCAGCTGGATTTAGAACAAGTGTAATGAAGACTATTTCACTTAATGTACCTTTTTCAGCCTCTCAATGAAAAAGCATAATTACTTGAATAATTTCATAATTATTTTTTTTTGCAAGAACTCCACACTGGCACCAGGTACATTTACACACCTCAGAGATTTTAAGCAATGAGAAATGAAAAAAAAAAAAAAAAGGTCAGAAAAAAACAGAAGCATCACACATCTACAGCTTTTGAAAATAATACCTCACTTTAATTCCAAAAATTGATTCAGAAATTTTGTATCAATAATACACAAATTCTGTAATACATAAAAATATAAAAGTAATTTAAAAAAATATTCAACACATATATAATCTCCTCCTCTAATAGACAGCATCAATAAAGAACCTAATTTGTTTTAAATCCCCACTAAGCTAAAAATCATCATACAGAAGTAGCAGGCATCATTACTACTGTATTTATTCAAATAAAAACAGGCCCGAAGACACAAGTCATAGACTTGGATGTCTTCTTTTACTGGAGAGCATGGGGTCATTTCAATCCCATTTTGTCAAAACATATATTTTTGCTCATCAATTCCACACTGGTGAGAGAACACCTTAAATAATGGCTCATAAACGTATTGTTTTAGAGAGACAGGTAATGGTGGGAGGTTTATCCACTGATTTTGTTGAGCGTTCGGAGTTGTGCAAATGACCAAAATACACCATTATCATCTATCAACAAATACATAACACTGAGCATTTCGTAGTTTATTATAGGTTTTATGTTCCAAAGACTGCCCTTGGAAAGGCGTTTAAGGTCACTGATTATAGAAACAGCAAGACGTCTACATTTCTTCTTTCCCATAGCAGTCTCTTCTTGCTGATCAAACTGGTTACAGCATAATGGAACACTGTACTAATGTCTAGGCCTGTCCTGATAACTACTTGTGTTATCGATATAATTGCGATAAATGATATTAGTGTCATTTTAAGATCATTTTATGCTGATATAACAATAATATAATAGCATAGTTTTTATCTTCTGACAAAAAATCCTTTAAATGTAGTCAATATTTCATCATTTATTCATTTTAGTCAATTTTACTCTGACTAAAATGGCATCGAATATTATTCAACGCATTTTAGCTGACAAAATATTCATACATTTTATATATTAACTTAAACATGCATCAACAAAAACATTTGAAAACTGTCCTTGTGAAAACCTGATCTCCTGAAATAATAACATTACAACAAATACACTAGTTAAACTCACAATATTGTGATTTTTTTGTGCTTTAGTTATCCATTGTCTGTGTTTTAGTGCACTGTTACGTAAAGAGAGTATTCACAACGTGACTTACTTAAAGTTCACTTGTGCATTCACATCATTTTGTGCAGAAGCAAGTTGTAATATTACGTTTATGTTGTTTGATTTATGATTTGGATTTGTCTGCCTGACTCCCAAACAAAAGCTTAAACTGCAGTCGCATCCTTCTCTACTCGCAGAACATGACATGGTGACAGCCATTCTTATGTAAACAAACACACATGCAACCACAATGGGCAGTATCGAGGTCAGCAGAAATGATTGAGGTCATGTTCATATATCATACGATAAGTCAATACAGTAATTATCATGACAGGCCTATTAATGTCAGCTTGACATTACATCTGCATTGTATTGTACTGGTACTATCTTGTAAATGTCTATGGTGAATAAATGGGATTCTGATTCTATAGTAGTACATTGTAAGTATTCACATTCCAGTCCCAAAGCCCAACTATGATCCTTGAAAGGTGGACACAGCTGAATTTATGGTCATGCTGGCCCTGAGTTCAGTTTTGGAAAATTACCAAATTTGTTCACAAGCAGATACTGACTCAACAAACCACGAACACAAACTAAATACCGAAAGCTTTTACTTAACAACTTGTTTTCAGCGCTCATGGATATTTTTGAGAACATCTATGTCTATAGAAAATCACAGTAGCTACAATTATTTATTTACTACAAATTTCCTGCATCTAATAAAGCTCATCTCTGACCGCGAATCTGACAACGGCCAAATTCTATAATAGATACAATACTGTATCATGTAATAATAAATAATACACAATATAATGGTACACTTTCTCAAGTCTATTGTTTGTTACTATTACGACTGCTGTGTTTTCATTCCGGTGCATTCTAGGTTTAGCATGCTAGTTACAAAAACGCAGTGTCACGTTTTTGTGGACAATATGAAATACAATAAGAGCGCTAGCCAGTTAACTACGCGGCTGAACATTATTACGGTTGCTAGCCGCACCAGAAACACTCCTTCCCACATTTCAGCTGTGTACCAGAGACCTAGCTCTGAAAAGATAGCACTCATATTACCAATAAATAAGATTCCAAACATTGTTCTTTTGTACACTTACCGTTTCACGACTCCAGTCTTAATTTTTATCTGGCGTATTCTTGGATCCGCCATAATAAAGGTGATTTCTGAAAAGTGCAGTAAGCAAAAGGTCGTAAATACGCACAAAAATAAACCCCAACCGAAATAACAGCTTCCCAAGACTTCCAAAATGCCGGACTGCGCATGCGTAAACCGCACGCGGACTGTCACTACCCGAGCCGCAGCCGCTTCCCAAAGCGTAATAAAAATGTGCGCATGCGCAACACTAGCGCGCATGCACGTTGCTAATTGGGTGTAGAACGCAGATTGGCGCTATGTAGGTATGGCTACGAAAAGGGGACAAAAAGGTTTTGTACATGTGTTCCGGAAAATTCAGTTCCCCTGTTTCCCCTTCAGCGCGCATGTGCGAAATAGCTTTATTATTATTATTTTCTTTTCATATGCATAAGGTAAATTTCACGTTGTTTGTTAGATAGTTTGCAATTAAACAGTGGTGTACTGTAAGGAAGTAATAATACTTCCTTTTTTGGGGGAGAATCTGTACTTTACTTGAGTTTTTATATTTCTGTCAATTTTCACTTTTACTCCACTACATTTCCTAAATAAAATGTATACTTTTACTCCGATACATTTCCCAAAGCATCTTCGTTACTACAAAATAAATTGGAGGAACACAGACCACAAGCAAGCAGATTTGACGAATCAGTAGTCCGGTGCATGCAAGTTAGATCACTGGTTAAGGGTGTTTCTCAATCAGGCTTGGGGAGTAACGGATTACATGTAACGGCGTTACGTAACCAGGATACAAAAAACTGGTAACTGTAATCCATTAAAGTTACGTCAAAAAAGAAAGTAATCGGATTACAGGTACATTTTGTATTAAAAAAAAAAAAAAAATGGGAATACTATCAGGATTACTTTTGCAGGGCTCCAGACTGCGCCTAAAAACGTTGGATTCGCGACCAAAAATATTAATTTGCGAATGATATTTTTGCTGAGATCAATATAAATTTACACGTTGGGATTTAAATATTGCATGTACTGTCTTTTTAATTGCGTTCTGTGAGGAGGAGCCTCTCATATAATTTGTTGTGTTGACGTAATAAAATGAGTTCAAATTCATCCAGAGCGCCAAAATCCGCTCAGGGAAAGCGGGAAACAGCTTTGTCAAAACAACATGTCAAAACAAAAGATATCAGACTTTTTCAAACAATCCTCATCTCTGTCGAGCACCAATGCTGATGGCACACCTGCTAATAAAAACAGGCTCCAGTTGCACTGAGGAAAAGACAGGAGGAAGAGTTAGAGGTAGCAGAGCTGAAGATGTTGAGGTTCTCTTTGGGAGTGACGAGGATGGATAGGATCAGGAATGAGTACATCAGGGGGACAGCACATGTGAGATGTTTTGGAGACAAAGTTAGAGAGGCCAGGTTGAGATGGTTTGGACATGTTCAGAGGAGGGAGAGTGAATATATCGGTAAAAGGATGCTGAGGTTAGAGCTGCCAGGCAGGAGGCCGAGAGGAAGACCAAAGAGGAGGTTTATGGATGTAGTGAAGGAGGACATGAAGGTATTCGCTCTGAGAGAAGAGGATGCAGGGGATAGGGCTAGATGGAGGCAGATGATTCGCTGTGGCGACCCCTGAAGGGAACAGCCGAAAGGAAAAGAAGAAGTTGTGCCAGCATGAGAGAGAGAGAAAACGACGGAGACACAGAGGATCATCTTTCCATGTCAATCAATGAATGCCCAAGTAAAAGTGCAGAAAGGCATTTTAAGACTTCTTGGACTGAGGAGTTTGCATGGCTCAGGTATGATCATCACACACAGAAAATGTTTTGTGACTGTTGTTCCAAATAGTGGGAAAGTGGATTTAATTACCGGAATGAACCATTTCAAGAAAGAGACTGAGAGAAAACAGGGCAATGGTCAAAAGCATAAAAAAGCTTGTGACTATGTAATCACAGAGAGCTCCACAAAAACACCGTTAGCACAAGCAGTGTCTCGTGCATGTGAACTACATGACCAGACCGAATGGAAAGAGCTAAAAATAAAATTCAACACCGCCTATATGACTGCATGTGAAGAGCTCCCTTTCACCAAATTTACCTCTCAGATATTACTAATGAAGAAAAATGGACTGGATGTGTGCGAGACGTATGACAACGACACAGCATGTGCTTTCAGCAGTATGCATCTAGTTGAGATGTTGCTTGTTCTACCAATATTGGCTGCTCAGTGTGAACGTTGCTTTTCAGCTCAAAACAGGATAAAATCAAAAGTACACAATTCATCCTTGTAAGACTTGATCAGGATCAGCACAGAGGCCCATCACTTGAACAGTTTGATCCTGAACCATGTGTCAGACGCTGGCTTTCTGCAACACAGAGGAGGCCAAACTCCACTCAGTGGCCAAGTGATGCTGACATAATGATGGTCAGTGGCTCAGATTCTGTGTAAAGAACAATTCTTTTAGTTGTCAAGTTAGAAAAGACATTCAGTTCCCACTTTAAGTGAACTTGGATGAAAATGCTGACGCTGTAAAAAGAGTCCAGACGTACACACACATGACAGGATGACTGAAAGTAAGTGTTTTAAAATTTTCAAATGTAAGTTCATTCTTATGTGGCTCTTAAAAAAATCATTTGGCCCCTGTTTTTTTTTTCTTATAGGAGCCAATGGCTCCTTAATACATTTGTTTGTCTGGAGCCCTGCTTTTGACAGAACACAATATAGACAGCTGCATGATTATAGCTCTGGTTCTCTCTTGCCAGTTGTGACTCACATGAGCAATTTATTTATTTTATTAAAACAAATCTAAACAGTGAACATATTTTTAAGCCCTAAAATAAGCTCTAAGTAAAAGTATTTTAGATCGTATTGCTTTTCTCTTGACTTTATTTACGTATGTGACCTTGAAGTAATCCAAAAGTAATCAGATTACGTTACTTTCATATTGTGATACTTGGATTACGTTACTGATTACATTTTTTATGAAGTAATTTGTAACTGTAACAGATTACATTTTTAAAGTAACCCTCCCAACCCTGTTCTCAATAGTCAAACTGATGCTTCCTCATTTCCTCTCTCCTCCGTCCTCCAGCCCGTGACCCGGAAATCGATCGACGTCAACCATCTTGAAGGACATCTCAATTCTCTAATTGCACCACGAGGAGACGAGGAACAAGGAGTGAGGAAGCTTCCAGAGGAGCTAGGAGCGAGGATACACAGGTGTATCCTATGCGGAAGTGTTTCTTGTTGAAAAACCTGACGTACGCATAAATTCCCCTCTTCTTTTACACCTGCCACAATCTCAAACAAAAATTCCTTTGATAATGTGATGGCATTTTGTGTGAAATATAATTAAATAATATTATGATTACAATGAGCATTGTAATGAATTGATCCTTGCATGTTTTGATATGCAAGGCTTCACAAATGAGGCGATAATTTATGTATTGTTCATTAATTCATTGTTGAATAACCCAGGCATTTCTATGGTGGCCGAGAAGTGCAAAATAAATCACAAATATAAAAACAAAATAACAAATCTGAAAACAAAACAACAAATTATAAACACAATGGCAAACCCGAAAACAAATTAACAAGTCAGATAACACAACGACAAATCCAAAAACAAATTAACAAGTCAGATAACACAATGACAAGTCAAACAAAACGGAAAAGGTAGGTATATTTTGCGAATGGATTACTTACTGCTGATTGGATGACACATCTGTCAATCAAGATATACAGGAAGTAAGAAATTGCAAACAACTTTGTTTCTTGTACATTAGTGGACTTCTGTGTTTACTTTAAACCATTTTTTCTCCATAGCGAAACTTTAAATCTTATAAAATAAACATTTACATTGGCAAGAAAGAAAAAATAGAATTTATTCAGTGCTATTTTGAGGAAGGACATTCATATGCCATGATTTTGGACATGGTGTTAACACACCATGACATAAAGATTAGTTTGCACTCTCGAAAAACACACCTAAAGGACGCAGCTCTGTTTAGAAGAAAAAAAAACTATTCCCCATTAAATGAAGTAAGGATTGCTATAAGAGCAGAGCTGCATGTATTAGAGAACCCCTCGCACGCGGAGTCGCTCATTCCATTCTCCGCGCCACCGTTGAAGACTATCAGTTTGTTTACCTCCGCCATGTGCTCTTTTGTTTTTGTTTGACGTCATGTCTCTGCCCCCGTTTGTTTATTGGTTATCTGTTTTTGGTTCGTGTCATGTTTCCGCCCCTGTGCGTTCATTGGTTTATCATTTATTGTTTCATTATTAGTTACAGGTGGTTTGAGTTACAGCTTGTTTAGTTTGAGTATTTATACCGTTTCTTTGGTCACTCCGGCGCGGAGTATTACATACCGAAATACCTACCTTTTGGATCTATGCCTCGCCCTTGTGAATTTATGTTTTGCTCGCGTTTCATGGACTATGGATTATTCTCACATTACCTTTTGGATCTATGCCTCGCCCTTGTGAATTTATGTTTTGCTCTCGTTTCATGGACTATGGATTATTCTCACGTTACCTTTTGGATCTATGCCTTGCCTTTGTGAATTCATGTTTTGCTTTTTGGATTATACTCATTTAAGCTTCTTTGGATTATTGTTTGTGTTCGACCTCGCTTTTGTGTTCCTTTTTTCCCCCTGTTCCTATAGTTTTGTACATGTTCCGTTACTTTTGCATTCTCCCCCATTAAAGTGACTTTTCCCCAGCGCATGCATCCAGCTCCCCTGTGTATTACATAACAGAATACCAAGAAAACTTGGGCCTGCCACGCCGATTTTTTTGTTCCTCCCCTCGATTCAGTTTCCTTTGAACAATGGACCTTTATTTATACCCCGGAGGCCTACGATGGCTTTTCCACGTGGCCTCAGTGTTTTTTGTTGCAGGCCCAACTGTATTTTATTAGTTTGGAGGACCCCAAGCCCAACGAGGAACAATGGTTGGGGTTCCTCCTCTCCCGCTTGGTCGGCTCCGCTCGCCAGTGGGCAAACTTTCACCTCGCCAGTGGGTCCACGAAGCTCCAAACCGTTTTGGGCTTTGTGGATCTACTGGTCCAGGTATTCAGGAGCCCCGAATTCAAGCCCAACCTCAAGAATTTCTTGGGGAGGAGCCACCTGTCCAATCGGCCCAGCCAGTCGTTCCTTGAGCACTACAAGAGGGAGCGGGCAAATGTGGCAGCCTGCACCTCTCAGCCCCAGACCCAGGAGTGCGCAACCGTGGGATGCACCCGGCAAGCCAGCCTACAATGCCCCACCTGTCGAAAACAGGGAACCAGGAGCTACTATTTCTGCTCGCAGGACTGCTTTAAGCACAGCTGGCGAGTTCATAAGCGGCTCCATAGGCGGGCACCCCCAGAGCTCCAGCCGGAGACCCAGCAGTAGGTCTCCCCAGTGGAGCGCCATCTGGAGGTTAACGTGGCAACCTCCAGCCCCGAGCTCCAGTCGGAGGTCTCCTCAGCAGAGCTGCCACTGGAGGTTAACGTGGCAACCTCCAGCCCCGAGCTCCAGCAGGAGGCCCAGCAGGAGGTCTCCTCAATGGAGCTGCTCCTGGAGGTTAACGTGGCAACCTCCAGCCCCGAGCTTCAGCAGGAGGCCCAGCAGGAGGTATCCTCAACGAAGCTGCTCCTGGAGGTTAACGTGGCAAGCTCCAGCCAGAGACCCAGCAGGAGGTCCCTTCAGCTGAGCTGCTCTTGGAGGTTCACGAGGAAACCTCCACTCCTGTCCTGTTCAGGCATGAGGTCCACGAGGAGACCTCCGTTCCTGTCCTGTCCCTGTTGGAGACCCAATTGGGGTGCTCCGTTCCAGTCACGTTCCTGCCAGAGGTTCAAGAGGAAACCTCCTCTCCTGTCCTGCTCATACCGGAGGTCCACGAGGAGACCTCTGCCCAAGCCACGTTCCTGCCAGAAGTTCACGGGGAAACCTCCTCGCCTGTCCTGCTCATACCGGAGGTCCACGAGGAGACCTCCGCCCAAGCCACGTTCCTGCCAGAAGTTCACGGGGAAACCTCCTCGCCTGTCCTGCTCATGTCAGAGGTCCACAGGATGACCTCTTCCCAAGTCAAGTCCATGTCAGTGGTCCATGGGATGACCTCTTCTCAAGCCAAGTCTATGTCAGAGGTCCACGGGATGACCTCTTCCCAAGCCAAGTTCATGTCTGAGGTCCACGGGATGACCTCCTTTCCAAGTTCTAGCTCATGCTTTAGTGCAAAATTAAGTCCTAGTCCAGGTCCAAGTCCATGTCCAGGTTCTTGCCCTAGTCCTAGTCCATGTCCAAGTCCATGTCCACATTTCTGCCCTAGTCCTAGTCCATGTCCAAGTCCATGTCCATGTTCCTGCCCTAGTCCATGTCCAAGTCCATGTCCAGGTTCCTGCCCTATTCCTAGTCCATGTCCAACTCCATGTCCAGGTTTCTGCCCTTATCCAAGGCCAATTCCAAGTCCTGTTCCCAGTCCTGATCCCAGTCCATGCCTCAGCCTATGCCCAAAGTCAGTTCCCAGTCCCGTTCCCAGTCCTGCTCCCGGTCCCATTCCCGTTCCCGGTTCCAACCCTGTTTCCAACCCTGTTCCTAGTCTTGTTTCCAACCCAGTTTCCAACCCTGTTTCCAACTCCGTTCTTGATTTAGTTTCTAGCCCTGTTTTTGCTTTAATTCTCAGTTCGGTTGCTGATTTAATTGCCAACTCCATTCCCAGCTCCATTCCCAGCTCCGTTCTAGATTTTGTTGAGGGTGCTGTCCCTAACCTAGTTTCCAGTTCTGCACATGATCCTGTCTCCTCCTCTGTCTCCTCCTCTGTCTCCAGTTACCTTCCTAGCTCCGTTTCCAGTCCAGTTTCAGATTTTGTCTCCAGCCCTATCTCCACTTTAATTTCCAGCTCTGTTTCCAGCCCTGTCTCCACTTTAATTTCCAGCTTTGTTTCCAGCCCTGTCTCCACTTTAATTTCCAGCTCTGGTTCCCCTTCGATGTTAGCTCTGCTTCTGGTTTGATTTTCAGCTCTGCTCCCAATTTGGCTTTGAGTCAGGTTTTCAGTTCTGTTCCGGGTCAGATTTTTGATTTTGTTGATGATTCAAGTTCTAGTTCAGTTTCCAGTCCAGTCCTCTGTCCAGTTCCCTATCCAGTTCTCTGTCCTAGCCTCTGTCCTATCCTCTGTCCAGTTTTCTGTCCTGTCCTCTGTCCCATTCCCCAGTCTGTTTCCAAGTCTGTCTTTGAGTCTGTCTCTAATCCAGGTGCCAAATCTGAGTCCAGTCCTGGTTCCAGTCCGGGTTCCAGGCCAAGCGCCAGTTCACGCACAGCTCGGAGGTCCAGGCCAAGCGCCAGGTCACACGCAGCTCCGAGATCCAGGCCAAGCGAAAGGTCACGCGCAGCTCCGAGCTCCAGGCCAAGCGCCAGTTCAAGCACCGCCCCAAGCTCTCGACCAAGTTCTCAGCCAAGTTCTCAGGGACAATTCGACACGCTCTGCTCTGGCCTCGGGACACTGCACCTCGCCAGCCTCGGGTCCTGGGGGGCAGATGTTCTAATCCTGCCCAGGGGCCCAGGTCCACCAGAACAGTCAAAACTTTCGGCGCTTCGGGAGACGTGCCTTTGGGGGGGGGGGGCTCTGTTAGAATCTCCCCCTCGCTACGCTGCTAGTGGAGGCTAGCGGAGTAGCGCAGTTCCGCATTCCACTGAGCGCATTCCAGCACTATTCATAAAAACCCTCCAGGCTCATTCATGAACTCTGGTTTTGTTTACTTTGCCATGTGCTCTTTTGTTTTTGTTTTACGTCATGTCTCTGCCCCCGCTTCCCTATTGGTCCGTTGGTTTTGGTTCACGTCATGTTTCCTCCCATGTTCTGTCATTGGTTCTCCTTTTATTGTTTGATTATTGTTTCCAGGTGTGGTGTGTTTGATCTTGTTTGCTTTGGATTACCCATGTTACTTAAGCCCCCGTTTGTGTCCGCTTCATTACGGAGTATTAACTAAATGTAACTGAAAGTAATGATGTTAATGATGATGATAATGAAAAGTAGCGACGAAGCAAAAGAATCGTAGATTTATCTATGTTTACCAGGCGTTCCCTGATTCTTGGATTATTGCCTCATGACTTCTTGGACGATTCCTTCATGTCTTTGTTTTCCTCACGTTCCCTAGATTTCGGATTATTGTCTCGTGACTTCCTGGATTTTTGCCTTGTGAGTGTTTGGATTATTGCCTAGCCTTTTTGGAATTACTGCCCTGTCGTTCTTTGGAATTTTGTCTTGTTTATTTGTGGATTTTTGTTAAACTGTTCCATTTCTTTTGAATGTTCTATTATTTTGGACTGTTCTTAATAAACTGTCTGTTTCCCCTGCAAGTGCATCCTGCTTCCCTCCTTCCAGTTCCATAACTTTGGGGAAGGAGTTGTCGGAAAAAAAGGTCTCAGAGCCTCCCTCCAAGCTCTGACATCCAGGGTGGAGTTGAAGTCCTTTTCAGCTGTTTTAGTCTTTTCCAACTCTTGTTTCACTTAAATTATTTGCCAATAAATTAAGACTCAGTAGACTTGGATGAGAAAGAGGAAACGTTGTTTTAATACAATCCAAAAACATAAAAATCCATTGAGCTCAAGGAGAACAACACTCACAATACAATTTTCTATGTTATTGCAAGTAAGTGTATCAGCATTCACTACATTCTCAGTGTCCTCTGTGTTCTCAAAAACTCCCCAGAAATCCCCTCTATTTATCCTAGGGCGCTGTGAAGCGCCTCCTTTCTTAATTTGCATATGCCCTGGAGAATTCCCCTTATTTTCTACTATGGCCCTTCTGGCCCCTCCTATTCTAATTTGCATCCTTCGCCGAATTCCCCTTATTTTTGGCTTTTCTGGGAAACTCCTCTTTATGCGTCATTTTTGACTCATATCCTGTTCTCTGAATTTCCCCTTATTTCCCTGTTTTACTCATTTCCTTATGTCCTTTTTTGGGTGTTCCTCTCCTCTGGATTTCCCCTTATTTTCGGCCTTTGGCGTCATTTGTTATTAAAAAAAAAAAAAAACTGTCTGTATTTAATCTAAACTTCCTAGTTTTTGGCACACTCCGCAGTGGATTACCGTGCTACCAGACGCCTCGCCGTTATTCTCTTTTCAAGATGCCTAAAATGTGTAAGTTTCATTTTACTCTCCTCATTTTATTATTTTTACTCTAAGCACTTACTTTTTGTTATGCTTTCTACTCCTATAATATACTTAATGCTGTTTTTGTGAGACTTAAGTAATGCCTTGGATATATTCTGTAAGCCGTGTCTCTAGATTTTTAGCTAGCTGTGTGTGCAATACATTCTTTAAGCATGACTACCACCGTCTCTGTTATTTTCTGGCCACTTAGTTTGTTTACGGCTACTTAGTTTGTTTAATTTCTGGCAAGCGCGGGTGTTCCTTTTCCCAAAATTACTCCCCTGACTCATGCACATCTTCTGTGTGTTTTCTTCTAGCCCGCCCCTTGGTTCTTTCCCAACTTCCTCTGGGACATCATCTGAACTCGTTCTCTATCGTCGCTATCAGCTGACTCACTTGGCCACAGGTGTCTCTGAATACCTGGAGCAGCTCTACAGTACATCTGTCCCTACTCATCCTCTGTTTCCGGTCCAAATTTCTCAAAGGGTTAAAATGGAGTCCGTATCTACACAGACACCTATGTCATTTACCAATTCTCGTTCTACTCAAACCCCGATGTTTCTGGTGATGACCACATCTCAGTCTACTCAGACTGACTGTTGCCCTCATGTGGACAGTTGTCCATGGGACTCTAAAGCTCCTCTGTCTCCCAGTGTTTTTCAGGATATGGATGAATCAACTCTGTCTAATCCTGCCTCCCCCACGGATTATTCACCGATGAGTCCAGTTGTCCCTCCTGTCATTATTCCTCTGTCTCCGCCTTCCATCTCAGCTGTTCCTAACGTGAGTCGGGCTCTCCTTTTTCCAGACTAATCTGTATTACCCTTTTTTCTTGAATAAAACGTTTGTTTTCCCCACACTTGCCTTTTGGTATTTATTCGTGTCATAATACTATTACTGTTTTACTACTGATAAGCACTACACTAAAGCTGACTCAGTTATCTATGTTCTAACGTCCTACTGCTTTATTTGCTACATTGTGCCTTAATGCTGCGTTTTGTGTATTATCCAACTGATGGCTGCTTAATTATACGATAAACACAAGCTCTGTCCTCCAAGCTCAACATCAGAGTAGGATGCATGAAACCCTTTAAGTTCTGTTAAGACCTAGGAGATGATAATATTACTAAATATTATTTACTTTTATTTTACCAAACAAAACAGTGAGAAACAAGCAGGTAATCATGTTGAATTCATGTTCAATTTTGTTAATGTTGTAAACTTTATGTTTGTATTATATGGATGAAAGTGATATTATGAAATCAAAGATATGAATGCCTTACACGTTAGAGAGTTGGACTTGGACTTAGATTTCATTTCACTTAGATGCATTTCCCCAAAACATACTATAAAACCTACAAGAATTTAAAAATGTCATTAAATAAATAATTAATATTATGAAAAATACTCACTGGTAACTAATACTGAAATAAGCACATGAGAACATGCTAAACTATGCTACTGTCAATGAATGGTTTTGAAGAAGAAGAAGAAGAAAAAGTTTTATTTGTATAGCACCTTTCCAAAGCTCATGGTCGCTTAGACCAGATCCAAAAACATATCAGCCAACAAACAAACAATAAAACAAACAAACAAACAAACAGGTACCAGCGTGAAGCTGCAGCACAAACGTGCCTAGCGTTCTCACAATGGAAGCGCACCAGAAGAGTCCATGAGTCCCATGAATAAAAACAAATTGAATGTCATTGTCAGAAATGCAGCAACAATTGAGTTATACTTTTATTATGATTAATTAAGCATAACTCGCATACTGCCACATTTGCTACATTTACAATAGCATGGTAATATACATTTAAATTTTCCGTATTACCTGCGGCTTGTGAAGTAATTCGAAGACTTGCAGTTAAGAGTTGAGTAGCACTGCAAAGGAACCTCCACCTACCACTCCACCTCCATCGAATCCTTCTGCCAAAAACCTCATTATCATGCACCTTTGAACAATTCATTACAAGTTTCTTAATAATATTTTATTTTGTATTTATTATTGTTAATGGCAATGGTAGAAACATTGTTATTTATTATTATTATTATTGTTATTATTATTATTAATAATTTGTTACATTTATATAGCACTTTTCATAGTATGGGGGGAAATCTCCTCAACCACCACCCGTGTGTAGCATCCACCTGGATGATGCGATGGCAGCCATAGTGCACCAGAACGCCCACCACACACCAGCTATTGGTGGAGAGGAGAGTGATGTAGCCAATTCAGGGATGGAGATTATTAGGGGGCCATGACAGACGAGGGCCAATGGGGCAATTTCGCCAGGACACCGGAGTGATACCCCTACTCTTCACGAAAAGTGACCTGGGATTTTTAATGACACAGAGAGTCAGGACCTCGGTTTAACATCTCATCCAAAAGACGGTGCACTTTTTACAGTATAGTATCCCCGTCACTATACTGGGGCATTAGGACCCACACAGACCAGAGGGAGAGCACCACCTACTGGCCATCCTAATACCACTTCCAGCAGCAACCTTAGTTTTCCCCAGGAGGTCTCCCATCCAGGTACTGGCCAGGCTCAACGCTGCTAAAATTCAGTGGGAACCCGAGCGAGAACTGCAGGGTGATAGATAGATAGATAGATAGACAGACAGACAGAGTATCTCACAAAAGTGAGTACACCCCTCACATTTTTGTAAATATTTTATAAATTTTATTATATAATTTTTATAAATTATATCTCTTCATGAGACAACACTGAAGAAATGACACTTTGCTACAATGTAAAGTAGTGAGTGTACAGCTTGTATAACTATAAATTTGCTGTCCCCTCAAAATAACTCAACACAGCCATTAATGTCTAAACCGCTGGCAACAAAAGTGAGTACACCCCTAAGTGAAAATGTCCAAATTGGGCCCAAAGTGTCAATATTTTGTGTGGCCACCATTATTTTCCAGCACTGCCTTAACCCTGTTGGGCATGGAGTTCACCCGAGCTACACAGGTTGCCACTGGAGTCCTCTTCCACTCCTCCATGACAACATCACAGAGCTGGTGGATGTTAGAGACCGTGCGCTCCCCCACAGATGCTCAATAGGGTTTAGGTCTGGAGACATGTTTGGCCAGTCCATCACCTTTACCCTCAGCTTCTTTAGCAAGGCAGTGGTCGTCTTGGAGGTGTGTTTGGGGTCGTTATCATGTTTGAATACTGCCCTGCGGCCCAGTTTCCAAAGAGAGGGGATCATGCTCTGCTTCAGTATGTCACAGTACATGTTGGCATTCATGGTTCCCTCAATGAACTGTAGCTCCCCAGTGCCAGCAGCACTTATGCAGCCCCAGACCATGACACTCCCACCACCATGCTTGACTGTAGGCAAGACACACTTGTCTTTGTACTCCTCATCTGGTTGCCGCCACACACGCTTGACACCATCTGAACCAAATAAGTTCACCTTGGTCTCATCAGACCACAGGACATGGTTCCAGTAATCCATGTCCTTAGTCTGCTTGTCTTCAGCAAACTGTTTGTGGGCTTTCTTGTGCATCATCTTTAGAAGAGGCTTCCTTCTGGGACGACAGCCATGCAGACCAATTTGATGCAGTGTGCGGCGTATGGTCTGAGCACTGACAGGCTGACCCCCCACCCCTTCAACCTCTGCAGCAATGCTGGCAGCACTCATATGTCTATTCTGCAAAGCCAACCTCTGGATATGATGCTGAGCACGTGCACTCAACTTCTTTGGTCGACCATGGCGAGGCCTGTTCTGAGTGGAACCTGTCCTGTTAAACCGCTGTATGGTCTTGGCCACCGTGCTGCAGCTCAGTTTCAGGGTGTTGGCAATCTTCTTATAGCCTAGGCCATCTTTATGTAGAGCACCAATTCTTTTTTTCAGATCCTCAGAGAGTTCTTTGCCATGAGGTGCCATGTTGAACTTCCAGTGACCAGTATGAGAGAGTGTGAAAGCAATAACACCAAACTTAACACACCTGCTCCCCATTCACACCTGAGACCTTGTAACACTAATGAGTCACATGACACCGGCGAGGGGAAATGGCTAATTGGGCCATTTTCACTTAGGGGTGTACTCACTTTCGTTGCCAGCGGTTTAGACATTAATGGCTGTGTGTTGAGTTATTTTGAGGGGACAGCAAATTTACACTGTTATACAAGCTGTACACTCACTACTTTACATTGTAGCAAAGTGTCATTTCTTCAGTGTTGTCCCATGAAAAGATATAATAAAATATTTACAAAAATGTGAGGGATGTACTCACTTTTGTGAGATACTGTAGATGCCAATACTTGTAGAGTTAGATAGCTAGATACTTGTAGTTAGATAGGTAGATAGGGTGTCAATACTTTTAGACTTGGATAGATAGATAGGGTGCCAATACATGTAGAGTTGATTAGATAGATAGATAGATAGATGGAGTGCCAATTCTTCTAGAGTTGGATAGGTAGATAGGGTGCTAATACTTGTAGAGTTGATTGAATAGATAGGGTGCCAAAACTTGTAGAGTTGACTAGATAGATAAGGTGCCAATAGTTGTAGAGTTGATTAGATATATAGATAGTTTGCCAATACTTTTAGAGTTGGATAGATAGATAGATAGATAGATAGATAGATAGATAGATAGATAGATAGATAGATAGATAGATGATAGATAGATAGATAGATAGATAGATAGATAGATAGATAGATAGATAGATAGATAGATAGATAGATAGATAGTTAGTTAGTTAGTTAGTTAGTTAGTTAGTGTGCCCTCCACTAATATTGGCACACTTGGTAAATGTGAGCAAAGAAGTCTGTGAAAATTTGCCTTTATTGTTTAACCTTTTGATCTTTTGACAAAAATACTCAATACAAACAAATACAAACAATACAAACAAATACAAAAATATCAAACAATTGAAAACACAACACAGGTTTATCCAAAAAAAAAGATCTTTGTTAAATATAGGTGTGCAACAATTATTGGCACCCCATGAAAAACATATATTTGAAGTATATTCCCATTGATATTTTACATTTTTTATTAGTACACCTGAGTGACTAGGAACAGGAAATTGTTCAACCATGACTTCCTGTTTCACAGGGGTATAAATATGAGGTAACACATAGGACAAATTAATTTAGTCATTCATAACAACGGGTAAGACCAAGAAATGTAGCTGTGATGTGCGGCAAAAGGTTATTGAGCTTCACAAAATGGGAAGTGGCTATAAGAAAAAGCATTGAAAATGCCAATTTCCACCATCAGGGCAATAATTAAGAAGTTCCAGTCAACTGGAAATGTTATGAGTCAACCTGGAATGGGACGTGTGTCTATATTGTCTCAACACACTGTGAAGAGGATGGTTTGAGTGGCCAAAAAATCTCCAAAGATCACAGCTGGAGAATTGCAGCTGGAGAATTGCAAGTTAGTTGCGTCTTGGGGTCAGAAATTCTCCAAAATACAATCTGAAATCACCTACATCACCACAAGTTGTTTGGAATGGCTTCAAGAAAAAAGCCTCTACTCTCATTCAAAAACAAACTCAAGCGTCTTCAGTTTGCCAGACACTACTGGAACTTCAAATGGGATCAGGTTCTATGGTCAGATAAAACCAAAATAGAGCTTTTAGCAATAAACACCAGAGGTGGTTTTGGCACACAGAGAGGTAGCCATATGGAAAAGTACCTCATGCCCACGGTTAAATATGGTGGCGGCTCTTTAATGTTTTGGGGCTTTTTTTTCTGCCAGAGGACCTGGACATTTTGTTAGGATACATGGCATCATGGACTCTATCAAATATCAATAGATATTAAATGAAAACCTGACCGCGTTTGCCAGAAAGCTTAAAATGGGTCGGGGTTGGATCTTCCAGCAGGACAATGATCCAAAACGTACATCAAAATCAACACAAAAATGGTTTACTGACTACAAAATCATGCTCCTGCCATGGCCATCCCAGTCCCCTTACTTGTAACCCATAGAAAATCTGTGGGGTTAACTGTAGAGGAGGGTCCACCAGTATGGACTTCATGGTCTCAGATCCCTTACCATGTATTCTCCAACCTCATCAGGCATTATATGAGAAGACTCAGAACTGTTATCTTGGCAAAAGGAGGTAGAACAAAATATTGAACTTATAAAAGGGTGCCAATAATTGCTGCACACCTATATTTAACAAAGATATATATTTTTTGATAAACCTGTTTTGTTTGATATCCATGAGAGCATCTTTTTTAACAAAAGATCAAAGGGTTAAACAATAAAGACAATTTTTTCACAGCCTTCTTTGCTCATATTTACCATGGGTGCCAATATTAGTGGAGGGCACTGTAAGTGTTAAGAATAGGTCTCAGCTCCAAAATTATTTAAGATTGCTGGAGAGGTATCCTAACCTAGTTAGGAGGAACAAGATGGCAGCAACCATATACTTTCCAACAAGAAAGAATGTGCTGGAATTATATGATGCCAGGGAGTTGATAAAACAATAGAGCGTTGATCAGCAAGGTATTCTTTTTGTTACTGACCTAGTAAGAAATTCAATAACTTCTCCCACTCTACAAAACAACCCTCTAACTGCAGAAATGAAAGTAATAATGATTTTGCGTTTTTGGCGACTGGAAAAATGTTGCGGTGCACCAGTGATGACTTGGGCCCATCACAGTCCACAGTCCAAGGTTGCAGGGTCTTAAATACCATTATTATGGCACTAACCACACCAAACATAATAAGGTAGTTCACTGACTTCCCAACTGACCTTCAAACCATACAGCAAAAGCAAACTGCTTTTATGAGGATTGCAGGCTTCCCCAAGGTTGTTGGTGCCATCGATGGAACTCATGTATGCATCATTGCTCCAACTGTAAATGAGGAGACATACATTAATAGACAAGGATTCAGCATCAATGTTCAAGTTGTGTTTGATGCCAATTGCAAGATTCTGGATCTTGTGCCAAAATGGCCAGGGTCAACACATGATGCTCGAGTTCTTTCCCAGAGTGGCCTTACTGGGTTATTTGAACAAAATTATGTTCGCCCTGGATGTCATCTTCTGGGTAACTCAGGGTATCCTTTAAAATGCTGGCTTCTCACCCCTTATAGAAGACCACAATGAGAACAGCAGCTCAATTATAACAGGTACTATACTGGACTGAACTGTAGACAAAATACCAATGTTGTTCACCGACTGCATTTCTGACTTATCTTTTTTTTCCATCATGAAGAGCACACAAAGTGACAAGAGCTGTGGTGGAAAGAGGAATTGGACAGCTGAAAAGGGGATTCCACATCCTTCATGGAGAGATTCGACACTCCCCTGAGAGCACTAGTCACATTATTATGGCTTGTGGCATTTTACACAATATTTGCAAAGCTCATAACCTTCCACTGCTTAGTGATGATCATGATTGTTATGAGGAGAATGATGACAATACCACTGACCACACATTACAGAGTGTTTCAGGGAGAGCACTGATAAGGGATTGTTTTGCCAACTTACATTTTGGGTAAGTAAAACTGGTTGACAATAAATAACAATGCACAAATTTGCAATCACACCATTTTATTTACACAAAACATATGTAAAATCATTTAGTATTCTTTAATCTTTTCAGTTTTAGTGTGTAATACTCATTTTGCACTTCCAGCAACGTTATTTGTAATTTGAGCCTTTTTCTTTTAAGAGACAATGTTATCCAGAGTGGCTGTGCTCTGTGCAAACCCTGTGTCTTATAAGGCTCATCTGGAGGACACGGGGAGATGATCCAGGAGAAGATGTGCAGGCTCCAGCATCATCCACACTACATTCACATATAGAAAATACTAAACAGTGCAAATGTTTAATATGTGTTGTGTTGTGTTTATTGTCCATAGATTAAAGTGACTAATGTCAAGTTTTTGTCACATTTTCGTCATACCATTAATGTCACATTTCCCTCATACCATCTTTGTAACTCCTTCATTTTGAGCAGTGCAGGGTCTGGGGCAACTACAATGCCACAAATGGATGGATTAGCCATTCCCAGTATCTCCTCAACTATACCAGCGATGTCAGACAGTTTACATGGAGGACCTCCACCTATTTGACAACAAGAACTCAGCTGCTGACCACACATAAACAATCATTTAATATAAAAAAATGGTTGTTTAGTAGGCCTAAAATGAAACGTACCAGTGGCTCACATGCTTTCTTTGTATGCTGCAATTTCCTTGAGTGCTGTGGCCAAAACATTGTACCAGCTTTCCCCGCAATCCTCTGTTGAACATCTTGTCTGAAGAAATGCTGCATTTACAGTGATCACAATGTCATGCCATGCTTTTTTTTTTTTGTATTTACTTGTTAAAATTGGGCCAAATCTTCCTCTTATCACTTATTACCATTACCATTTAAGGACTGACTGCACTAGAACACTTTCTTCCTTGGACCAGTTTGATTTTATTTTTAAATCCTTTTTTTTAAGATAAGCAACTTTGGTCTTTCCTTTATATGCAGCTGTGAGTGCAAGTTAAAAGGATGTGATCAGCTTAATTACTCAAATAGCATCATTTCAAACTCTTTAAAATTGTGTAAAATAAATGCATGTACTTATTCGTAATATTTTTGCACATATTTGCGAAGCAAAGCAATTAAAAAAATAAATTTAAATATAAAAAAATAATTGTTTGAATGTCTTGATTGAATCATGAATGAATGGTGTCATGCTGCTGTGACTTTACCCTTGCAGGGTCACTATTGGCTGATTCAGAGTTTGAGGGCGGCCATTTTGGGTTGACATCATTGTAGTCCTTAGTTCACAACACTTAAGTGCCACCTCAGTAAGCACTTAAGAGTCAGACTTAAACTTTGCTGAAAGTTGCTTTTAGCTTCTTCATAAAAACCTCCTACTCTTACACGTCTTCCTTTTTACTAAGATTTTTTTTACACTTAAATCAAAGTTTAATACTATTCTTAAGAGCATTTTAAAAAATGTAAAATATCAATGGAATATACTTCAAATATTTTTCTCATATGAATTCATAGGGGTGGCGATAATTGTTGCACACCTATATTTAACAAAGATATTTGTTTTGGATAAACCTGTGTTGTGTTGTGGGTTTATATAAAGCATATGAGATTCTGTTCCTGTGTGACATATAGAAGGTGCACTTATGTGCAAAGCTGTCTATTTGTCAGTCATGGATAATAAAAACACGTGTGCCCAAAGTCAAGTGTATTGTAATTTCTCATATGCTCATCTGTTTGATATACAGACCCTTTTGTCTCATTTTAAATGCTTTTTTTTTTTAGAAACATGATGCCCACGTAGAACTCACAGTTGATGGTGGAGTGGCTGGCAACCTTATGTCCCAGGGCCCTCATGTCTGTGTTACCTTCTGGCTCTCCATTTTAGTTATGCTGTCATAGCTAGTCTTGCCAGAGTCCCTGCTTGCACTCACTTGCACTTACAGGACAATAAGCATACTAATAATCTCTCCCTCTCTCTCCCACTCTCTTTCTATCAAGCTACACATGATGCTCCTGAGATACCAGTGATCCTGACCTCTTCTGCTATACCGGACCTGCCTGATCCATCCTGATGCCCTACTTCTGGTTGGAGTTCTCATCATTTGGAAGTCACATGCTGCTGCTGAGTATGGCTCCACATGGTGCAGCCTAAAGATTATTGAGATTACTGAGGATGGTACCACTTAAAGACCATCAAGATGGCTTTGGACCTGAATGTATATGAACAGTTATGCTATGATGGCTAGGACTACAATTGTTATGATAGCTTTAGGACTGCAATTGCCACAAACAGTTTTGCACTTGTCTCCATCAGAGAACAGTGGATAAGTTCAACAAAACAGACTTCATGTAAAAATTGTTATGAATTTTCCTGGTTACAAAACTGCACTATTTGACCATATAGTATTAGCAAATTTATAGAAGGGATTTATTTATATTCATACCATCCAGTGTCACCCAGATGAGGCTGGGTTCCCTTTTGAGTCTGGTTCCTCTCAAGGTTTCTTCCTCATTCTTCCTTCTTCGCCTCAGGGAGTGTTTCCTTGCCACCGTTGCCTCTGGCTTGCTCAGTAGGGATAATTTCATACATTTAAAATCCATATCCTGAATTTATATGTTTCTGTAAAGCTGATTTGGGATATTGTTAAAAGCACTATACAAATAAAACTGAATTGAATTGTCCAACTTCCCACAGACTGGGAGCAGAATAACAGCTAAGGGATAATTTTGTCCAGGAGAAGCTGAAATAATGGAACTTGGAAGTCCTCATACCAAGCTTTTTTATGTTTTGGACATTCATTTCCCAAGCAGTGTGCACCAGTGTGGGAGTTTCTGCAAACAGTTGTCTACAAACTCCCAGGAACAGAATCCCCTTCAATAAGACTGCTGCCTGGTTATTTGTCATGCTAAGCAGTACTGGAACCGGAAGAAAGTTGTCAAACCTACCTTAATTACTTTTTATATATATTTGTCTTTTTAGGTGTTTTATGTGCCACTATCTTCACCAGCTGGTTGCAGACTTAAATTTGACCAAGCAGATAATGCATTTCATACTTGTGCCACTTTATGATAATCGTATTGTTGTAATATTAATGTACTGTTTTGTGAACAGAATTTGGATGAATTGAGATGGTTTACATGCTGTTTTACTGTTCATTGAGAATAAAAATATGCTCAATGAAATACGCTTATGTTTTGTCTGTATATAGTTACAATAATGGAAGGTAGTAAAATATGAAAGTATGACATACTCTGCAGTAACGCAAAGTACACCTGACTTATTATAAATTCACAAAAACTCCAGAAAACACTGATATGGTCCTTTCAAAACCTTCATACACAGCTTGAAACACATTACCTACACACTGGGTTGTTGCAACGCAGCAACAACAAAAAAAAAATCACTACCCATAAGATGGGTTAGACAATCAACCCATAGATTTGGGTTAGTTGTACAACCCAACATGCTAGGTCAAAATAACCCACGGTTGGATTTGTCCATATTTGACCCTGCCATGGGTGTCAAAACAACCCAAATTGGGTTATTTTCAACCTAACATCTTTTAGTGTGAGAGAACAAAATAATCACTTTAGGGGAAACTGGGGCAAAGTATCGATACAAATGGAAGTTGTTGCATCTGGGAAGCCACTGTGACTCTTTTTCCCAACATAATAAATTACTTGCGCGTCATTGCATGCAGACGAAGCACTATCACAAACCTCATGTTATCTTGCGATCAGAGGCGGATGCCTGATATTTGGGGACGGAATCGTTCTGGGAGGTAATTATACCAAATCATTTAAATGACAAACTTTGGCTCAGGCATTTCAGAATGACAAAAACAACATCGGTATTGATCTGCTGATTAGCCCAGTTATACCGACCCACCACGCCACCTTTCCGACAGAAAAACGCACTGCGCTGTACAAGTTGCCCACATGCGCTAAATATCAAATCACATCAGCCAATTACCCAATCACATGATTTGTTGAGGCAAAGTCACGTGAGTTTTTTGATGCGCATAGAGGAATTTATTCGGTAACTGTTTTTTCCATCGTAGTCTATGCGCATGTCTTCCTTTCGAATAAAACATTATCTGCCTCAATGCAGCATACGTTTGTATGCACATTTTGGAGATTTTATTTTCCGCTGGTGCTTCCATCCAGAGTTTTGTCACGCGATATCCCAAAATTTGCGTTAAAATACGTGGATGGAAACATGGCTGTCGACCGCTGAAATAGCTGCATTTTCAAAAGCTGCAATTCGTCACATATAGGTGACCAAAAATCCTTTATAAACCAAAAAATAAAACAGAGCACCAGGAATTGTCAGCTGAATAAACAAAGACTATATAAAATGTATGTTTTGTATTCTAATATTCAATACCCTAACTGTGCAAGAAATGTGTTTTCTATAACCTACTCTCTGTCTCTCAGGCAGATAGAAAATGAAAACACTCCACTTACAATACAGGCCTGAAGGCTGTTAGTGGGGAAAAAAAAGTTTGATTCTGTATATACACTTTATTTGCATATTAGCGTGCCTTTTGAGCCATTTATGTTTTATTTATTATCGCTTGGTCACTTCAGATCTACGAGATGTGGGAGACAAATCGCTGGAATCCGTTCTAATTAAATAAATAAATAAAATCACTCGTCATTAACTTCAAGGCTAAAGAGGTTGGAGAGGAAGAAAAATATTCGTTCTCATCGCAAACCGGAACGACCTAATGATGTAGGATTTCAGATTTGTCACGGCTTAATGCGATTCATTAGAGCCAATAGTGAATTTAAAAAGCCAAAGATAATGCATTTTCTTACTCGCTGACACGCCAAATAACGGCGGCTACATAAGACATTCTGGTGTGATATGAGGGCCATTATTATTAGGTTACCATACATCTACTGCACGTGTTAAGTTAAACTTTATTTAGTTTAATGTGTTAAGCTAAAAAAAAACATTCAACCACTCTGTCTCCTTTATTCCATTGACCGTTGATTATTGGTATTTTCCTAGTTTTCCAAACTAATAAGTGACACGATCAAGCATTTGGATGGCATTCCCGAGAGCGCGCGCAAGCTGCTCGCCTTAATTGATATTGAGCGAAGCGCGCGAGGGCCGCCGCTGGCTAATTTGCAGTTTAATCAGCGTCAGTAATGAGTGTGGCTGATTAGCGCCGGGTGGAGAGAAAAGGAGAGAGACGGTTACAAGGAACGTCTGTCAGACCCCGGTGATAATTTAGGACTAATTGTAGTGATTAGAGCAAAATTGGATGACTTTGGAATTTTCTAACGTGACGCGCGTGTGTAGATGGGGTTTCTCAAGGGCCTTATCCTAATATTCAAGGAAATGTTTAATAACGTTCAAATGCCTGTCCTCAAACCTAACAACGATTCACCCGTTTACTTTTATGTAAACTTTTTATTAGCTTTTGTATTAAAAAAATATACATTTTATGCCTATTTTTAATTACCGTGTAGGTACAGATTTAAAAAAAACAAACAAAAACAAAACAAACAGATTTCATCTCCTGTCATCCCTGGTGTGTGTGTGTGAGAGAGAGAGAGAGAGAGAGAACGAAACAACCACTTCACCTTATTATCTAACAATCTGTTTTTTTTTCTTTGTTAGTGAATGAGGGGACACGTCTGTTACTCCAGTAGCAAATGCGAAATTAGTTTGCAGAGTTTTGTTTGTGTATGTGATTTGCAGCCTCGCTGTTGAACCTGCTGTTTAATCTCGCCTACATTTAAATAGATAAATAAAGACCGAGCAAAAACACGACACATTTCTGAAATCTTCAAGGTGTTGACTCGTTGACATGTGAAGATATTAACATATTAGACATATTTCATAATTCATTTCTTGTGGTATCAGTATAACAGGATTTTTTTAAAATCAATTTTTAAAATTATACGAACATATAATATAAGTAAGTAAGCAAAACCTATGCATACTATATAGTCTGAGCAATGTTCTACTTAAACCCACTGCTTTTTAACATGTTTCATAAAAACAATATTTAATGTACATAAAATCCATCAATGCATCATTTAACCATAGATGTGGGGTGTTTCGTGCACCCATTCAAGTATCCATTACATTCCTTCATTTTTTTTTCTCTTATTGTATTTTAAGACTCTCCCAGGTAACCTGAACCATGCTGTTTGGGAATTAATTACTAACATATATACAAGGTTTTAACTAGCTAACTTTATGCTTATTTTGTTATAATAGTTCGTCTAATGTATATATGCACATAAATATGTTTAATATATTAGTCCTGACAATTTGAAAATATGAAGAAAAAAAAAAATTGACAAAACATATATAACATATTTCCTACCCCAAAATTTCTGGGGTGAACTTCCTGGTTGATGCTGACCACATCTCCTTAGATGATGTCACATGAAATAAGCCATGTTATATCCATCAACCCGATGTCCCAATACACCTGAATTCACCCTACTAAATGTCGAATATAAACCGACAGGGTTTTTTAGGGTATCCTGCGCCATGACTGAGGGGTTCAGTGTTTCTCTAATATGGCCACCTAGAGCGGTGGATTTACGCCTCTCCGTTATTCCAGCCGTGCACAAGAATTTATTTTCGTTGTCTATGTGGCCAGCGGTGTGGTGGTTCCCGATCAATAGCCGTCACTAGTGGTTATACACACCGAATTATTCTAATGCCACAGGGAACATGGCCAAATTGATGGTGATAAATATTTTTACCGGAAGATTAGGTGAAGGGCAGCGTGTTGCGCGGTCTATTGTAACCTCCAGCTCGTTGCGCGCGCCGGATTCGGCTCATTCTTCGCGCGTCAGTGGGCCTGTCTCCTCGAGAGGAATCGGTGAGTAAACACGGGAGGCATTCGTGTGTGGGTGTGTGTTTGATTTTTGACTGTTCATACAAACAGAGCGCAGACAGCCCCCTCTCCTCTCCCCGTCGCCTCTCGCGAGACCCGTTCTCGTGCTGCTGACAGTGGTTGGGCGCTCTATACACACACACACACACACACACGCCTCTTTGTCTCTTGCTGTTCATGCATTGTCCTCCGTCAATTATTGTCACTGTGTCCTGGATGAAACTCAATATCCCCGCACCCCCTTCTTCATCCACTGAGCAAGAAAGAGAGAAAGTCACACGGATTATATAGGAGGCAAAAAGATGATGTTTGTTTCTCATTGATGAAGAACCTTATACGATATCTGGACTAAGAGTGCACGGACCAGCCAGCATTCTATAATACTGTACCCTGTTGTTAGAGTTATATATTTAGACAACAAAATTAATTACCCCGGTTTGGAGAATTACACGCAGTATGGTGCCAAATCTACGGTGGCCCAGTGTTGAGTTTTATGGCATGAGCTCTGTGTCTCAGTTCTGAAGGCCTCTAGTTTGTGTCACGATGTTCCGGAACCTTTTTATGTGGATCCGGCACCTCTACAGCTGGATGTTTAAAATCTCACGTAGCAATATTATAAAAACAAATAGTTTTAGTTTTTAATTCACCAAAAGTAAAATAGAGCAACAAAAATCTTATCTTATATTACTGGTGCTCAAATATTGCTAACAGCCAGTCAATTCTTTCACATAACATAATCATTTCAAGTTCAAAACATCACCTGAATTCGATGTCACGAAGTGAAGCCTACAGTCACGTAGCATGTGCTGTAGAGTGTGTCATGGCGAAAAGAAAGCAGTTATCGTTAACCACATTTTTCTTTAAAGAACACAAACACAAACAAATAGACAAAAAGTTCCAGAAGGACTGAGGTAGTTGTTGGATTCTGTGAATACCATACCAGTCTCGAGTGGAGCGCGAGCAGGGTTTGTACAAATTCTCATTTGTAGTTCGCAGCGTGAATCCCTTCTCATCCACACCATCTCATCTCTGATGTTTTTGAACATCGTGGGTCCACCACTTACAAAGTTCAATCCCGAGCCATTTGTGCTCTTGGCTACGTAAAGGACACAGGGAAGAGGAGGAGGACACTGTCATGCCGGCTTTGTGAAATATTTTGTGTTAGGTGAGACGCTTATTTCTCGATTATGTTGTGCAGTTAATATTAGTTTATTGTAAGTAGGCCTACTGTATGAAATGTAGCTTTGTTTTCAAAGTGCTTTGGGCAGATGTGTTTTGTAGCTAGCTGAGATGACAGCACATAAATTGATAGAATGTGCAATCCATAAATGTTTCTTTTTGTACTGAGAATTCTTACTGCTATAAGCTCGTTATGTCGCTGTACCAGTGTGAGTAATTACACAGGCCTACCTATCAGCACTGAACATCACTGGCTACGTGAGATTCTAGAAGCACTTTTACGTGTCTGTAAGTTTGGGGACCTGGACTTTTTGCATGCCTCTCCACTTGCCAGATCACTACCCTCTTATTGTTCCGGTACCTGCAGATTTACAAATTAAGCACTGACCAGAACATAATTGTTTTGTGTTCCCGGAATGTGTTTTGAGCACTCCTAGTCACCCCACCTGTTCTCACTCTCTCTCTTGGCTCTTGTTATTATTATCTGGTAGAATAGACGTCTTTAGTTCTTATATCACTCGAACAGATACTCTAGCTGTGACCTGTTCTAACTGACATTTATTATTCTTTATCAATATTTCTGTGTCTATATATACTATGCTTTCTGTATCATTAAACTGAGAAGCTTTCACTGAACTTTGTGTCGGTGTGACTTCTTCCTGAGCTCGGATGAGAGGAAATCAGCCACTGCAGGGTCCAAATTCTGGTGCTGTGACGGGCATCAGATAAGAACTTAACACCCAGTAGTGCACAACACAACGAAATTTAAAAAGCAAACATAAGTTAACAACACAAGGGAATCAAGCCGCAACACAACGGAAATGCTCCCAACCAGTAGGGGAAGTGTCGGCATGGAAAAAACAGATATTTCTGGTCATAGACGCCACAATGGTCGCTTTGGCCCATTGCTGCGATAAGTCAATACGTCCGCCATATTGATCTGGGTAAGACTCCCCTATAAACAAATAAAAATGAAGTAAACAGGGGAGCTGCAGTTTTTCTGGATAAACAGCACAATAACGTTTACATTTTTCAAATGATTTCAATGGTTTATGATCTATGTGGAGTACAAAAAAAGTTCTGTCTCAAGTTACTTACAATCTCGATAGTTAGACTTGAAACATTATTCATTGTCATAAGGAATTGTGAAAACTCACGCTTGTCAAGCATAGACTTGGCTTATTTTTCTTGGTTAATAAATGCTAAGACGTCCCTAATGTAATATAATTTAATGTACATTAAATGTGCATAAACTTTTTTCCATTGTGGAAATGGCTTTTTCAGTCTTCAACCCCATTTTTTTTAGCTTTTCTTATGCTCCAGGTCAGAATTCTGTTAACAAAGCTTGCTCATTTTTAAATACTGAAAAAAATCGAAATAGTGCATCTTTAAGTACTAATAATTGACCATCATTGTACCAAAATGGAACAAAATCGGCAAATACAAATCAAATAGTGAGACATTGGCAGTCAGTCTGCTTTCTATATTTTATTAGCAATAAAAGGATAGATATACTCCAAAACAGACAATTACAAAGATAATTATAAGATATAATAATTTATGGATCCTGTAAAACATTTACAGTTACAGTGGTAAAATCATTTATGTGATGATAAGAACAACAACAATAATAATAATAATAATAATAGTAATAATACATTTACATTTATAGCATTTAGCAGATGCCCT